>JAPYMA010001453.1:0-160521 GCA_035041965.1 Anisakis pegreffii | reverse complement strand
CCGCTACGAAAGAACACAGTGAGAAAGAAATGAAAAAATGAACGGTGTTGACAATGGCAACAGCACTGAATGACAACAAAGATCAATCAGTATCGATCTCCTACATGATCATTATCAACCACATCGCACAATATATCATTTCCCTTGCACGAAAAATCTGTGCAGGTATCACCAACAGAGTGCAGTATCGCTCATCGATGTATCACACGTTGATCTCTATAGATCAATCTGCACGTTATTGTAACAATATCGAAGTTGCCATCTTCAGGACAACCGTCTTCTCAGGTTTGCCCAAGAACACATGAATTTCTTTACAACATCCGATCCAGTGGAATGTCTAGATTCAGAAAAACATAATTCTGTTGAGCAATTTTGTTGTTGAACAATATCAGAGAATCGACAAGTTTATTGATGGTGACAGTTCATTTTCAGTTGTCGTCAACCTACGAATGTATTTAGCATGGAATTCCATTGCAGCATTTCGTTTTATCACAATCCCCATTTTGTAAAATGATGTAGCAATAAGCAGTGAGCTTGATCTGTTAGGAATGAGTTTATTGAATGCATTCATATGAACTGTTAACAAAACGATGAAATGACAAGAATAATAATAATAATAATAATAATAGAATAAACTAAAATAATCAACCATCACATATCACAACACATAAAATTCTACTCAAACAATTATTCAAGCTTGGTCAACCAATCTGCGATCGGCGCTTTGTTCTTCGCTAACCAATCGATTCTTTCCTGAACCGAGTCAATGCCCGTCTGTATGGCTGCTTTATCACTTTCGGATAGGTGCGCAGCATTTTCAGCGAGATATGTTTCTGCCTGAAACTCGTAAAATTTCAGATCAGCTCTTAATTTGACTTGATCCAGAATTTGACTTCGTTTCGAATACACGAACTATATGATGCATGAACTTGAGTCTATGAAATTAATGAGCCGATGTATCAGCTAAACCAATTTCTGACAGCATTAATGTGCTATAGGATGAATACGATTTATTTTGCAATGACTGTTCTTAACAGCTCCTATATATTCGTCTCACAGAGACTCAGCAGATCCACAGTGTATGGACCGTGCCGATTGCGAAAATAGTATAATAATGGTAATGGTAAAGGGAATATAGTAGCAATGATACTATTACTGCAAATATTAATGAGCAATAGCAATAATAATCAAAAGAGTAGCAAATCTTAATTCGCACCTTCTGCTTGTCCGCAAGTGTATTCCATTTTTTCATCGCCGCAAGCATGTAGTAACTGCTCTCGACATCGCCGAATATCACCTCATCACGATTGCTTACGAAGAATTTCCACAACAGCGATCTGCTGTCGTCGTGATCACCCAAATACCCGATCAGTGATGACGGAAAACTGCCGCGTAATGCTCCTTTGATCATACTGCAATCAACATTTATCAAATCATAAAATGGGAATGTGCATAAATAGATAATAAATTTATCCCAATGATTGCAGCATATCGAATTGAACATGACCGTAATAAATTATCACATAATAAAGAACGAAACATTCTATTGACGCAACCAACAAAATGACCTGTTCAACCGTTCCGGGTTGGTGGTGCACGCCATACCGTTCAGCAGATTCTGAGCGTCACGATCGAAATATTTCGAGTGTATCTCAAACCACCGATACATTTCCGTGATTACGTCCTCTGCTTTCGGATTCGCGTACGTTCCCCAACAGTACTGAGTTGGCCGTTCTTCAGGATAAACCCTGCTGATTCAACAACTCGTTAATCGCTTGTCAAAGAATTTAAGAGTCGAAAGAAAGAGAAAGCACTAACTGATTGCAGCGTCCTGTTCCAGTCTCCGATCTTTGACAGTCTGTGATAAATTCTTTGAATTTTTGGCTAGCAACCTGTCGACAGTCACCGTGATTTATTCGACATGCCCATTCGGTTAGATAGCTCGCCAGAATACTGCAAGTTCGAGAGCTTACAAAAATGATCATGAGAATTACTTGACTGTTTCAAATGTTTCCTTCAAGTGGAGATGGATGGATGTCTCACGATGCCATCAAAATGAAGTGCGTTTTGAGGGACGACATCCAGCCGTCCGCATTCCTGGAGATAAAACGAGAAAAACCGATGCTATGCTCACGTAAGCTTGTTTTTGAGGCAATCTAGAGCCAGATTAAATTAGTACACAATCTAATCCAGAATCAGAATTTATTAATCAGATGAGAAGTTTCATTCGTATGTGACATACTCGTGACTCCAATCACCAGTTTTTTGCCATCCCAACGAACTGTATTGCTCACTGATAATCTTGCCGATGAATGCCTGCAAAATCATTTGTCGAATTCGAAATTGCATTTCATATTCAATCAGAGTGCAATACCGTATAAACATGTGAAGCATGTGTCAACGATTGTGATCAAATCATGATACTACACTCTGGTTGTGGAATCATTGTAAGTGTATGTATAGGATGTGCTAAAAACACAAATAGAATCAACTAACTGTCAATTTGTCCCAAACATCCGTATTCTGGAACATCTCCATGAAGAGCTCCAACGTCGGTTTGAATGTGTACCATGCGGCCAACTCACCTTCTTTCTGCAGCGTAGCAACTATATCCATAACTCTGTTCCAATCCAGAGATCCTCTCCTGAATACGGACAGTTTTTGTGTGTAAAAATGCGAACCTAAACGATTTCAAACGTGATAGAAGCCTTTTGAAATGCTTTCTTGAGGGCTGAAGCTCAGTTTAGAACGGTAATTATAAAGGGCACATCATAGAAGAGTTTAGGTTAGATTATGGAAGCAAGTAATTTCACTGTTTGAACTACAACACACGCTTACTGTTGCAATGCGATTGCATCCGATAGAAACTGTGCTCTAGTGAGTTCATCAAAAACGAGTGGGTCGTCTTGAAGTTGATTCAAGATGGGTGCCCAAGTATCTGCATCATACCAAACACGATAGAAACCCTAAAATAGAGATCAAAGATAGTTGACCATTAACTTCTTAAAAACTTATCTATTTATGCATGCTGAAGAAACAGGTTAATAAATGAGACGCTGCTAGCATCGTCCTCATTCACAATACTCTTATTCCACAAGATGATTTAATTTGCTTGAATGCATCAAACACACCAACTTCACAACAATACTCACAAACTGTCCGCATAATTCATCTTTTAGAGATACTTTTTTCAAAGGAACTTTCTAGTTTTATTGGTTTGAGACGCGGAGATTTTCAAAATCGGAACCTTAAAAGCTGGATTCTCCACTTGCCATTCGTTAGTCAGTTGCCTAGTCCAGAACGGATTTTCACCGTCTTTCCCTCTAAAGTAATGGAAGACTTCCCCACCTGAAATTAAATTTTTAAGCTTTGAGCTCTAAAGTGGCACACTATCAACGAGGCGCAATTAATTTCTATGTTTGCGCATATTTCCAACTTTGATCAAATTGATACAAGTTATGCAATGAAACCTTTTTGTAGTTGTGAGAATACTGGAATCGTCCATTCAAAGTTATAGGGGCTCGGTTGTAGTGCGCTGGTATTGAGTATGAATGGCTCTTGGGAATAGGTCACTTGTCCGTCTTTCGTTGTCAATTTCAGGACTGGATATGTGGCCTGAACGAGACCCGATTACACTTCAACCGTGAACACATCCCAAAAATGTTCAAAGATGACTGGGCCCATTTTTCGTTGTTATGATGGCGTGTGAGCGAATGAATGTGAAATTTAGCAGGCGTGAATTAGACGACAACCAGCGACTGGATGGTCACAAGATTTTGAGAACGAAAAATCTCGATGAACACAATGGTAACAAGATCATTATTCTCAATTAGTGTTGGGAGTCGCAAGATTTTTCGCATTGGCACCCGACGAATGCTATGTCGGTGGCAATTGCATATTATTTGGGCGTCGTTAAAGTCACTGAGCATGTAAGTTGACACGTGCAATTATTTGATTTATCATTAATTACATATTCTTAGGAACATCATTGAGACTGGTTACATGAAAAGACACCTGATACATCCAAGGATCCATCAGCGTGGCCACGTTCAAAGGTTGGTCGTCCCAACTGGGCGAGTGTTCATCATCTGCGACCTGCATGTGATGGCTGTTTACATGAAAGTCATCATAGACTATTTGAACGAAGCTAGGTGGACTTCCTTGTTTCAAAAATTGCTTCATTTTCGAACAAAAGAATGGAATCATATTCACGTTTGATGGTATTAATCGAAATCTGTGATTATTCCAACAAATCCTCAACAGTCACAGAATGATTTCAATTTCTAGCTTTTCATATTTGGTCATTTTCCATGATGTGGAATGATCAGTTTATAAAAGATCTCTGATTTCGTTTTGTTGATCTCACGAGACACGCACCTTCGTTAACTCACTCCACAATTGTGTATCGTTCACATTCTTGTACTGATACTTATGCAGGTAATTGCGGAGACCAAGTTTCAACACTCGTGGTGTTATCGTATTGCTTAACATGTTCAGCAAACTGGCACCCTAAAACACTGATTAGTCAAGCAATCCACTTCACTCCCAAAAGTTCAAAATTCTCTTTTCGGTCGACCTACTTTGACTGCATTTTATAAACTAGAATACTTTCCACTTTCACTGAAACACAAAGACAGTTTGAATTCTAGGAACAAACCAGTGCAAAATAAAAGAGTAATCTCGGATATTCGGTTGGATACCTTATTATATGGAATAGCAGTGAAGTACTTCGGTGCGTCAGGTATAACTGGTTTGGAAGTACCAATTTTCGAGTCAGCCGCAAAGCCCAGTAAACCTTTATGATAACGTTCGAATTTCTGCAAAAAGCATAGAGAAATTTTGGTGACTTTCTCTGATCATCGATCAATTTATTTCTTCTATGTTAGTGTGCGCAACGAAGAGGTTCATCTGTTTTAATCATTTCCTTCATCCAAGCCATTCACTGATCTAACCGTGAGGAGAATTAATCCATAGTCAACATTTGTGTGTTTTTGATCACACTTTTGATTGGACCATCAAAATGAAATTGACATCTGAAACTTACTGGGGATTTCCTCCTGCACGATTCATTATTAACTTTGATTCAGATTCAATGAACAATTCTCTCGATAAACAGTCATAAATTATCAATTAAAATCACTTCTCACTCACATTATACTTGGCTTGTTCCGGGAATGCTCTTTCTACGCCGTTCGTTTCCCAATAATTCGCAAAAGCTTCATTGAGGAAGATTCGCGGCCAAAACACAGTCGTTACCAAATCACCGAACCACTGCAAAAAGTGAATTGATAGACTATTGCCGAGATGAGAATAATCTTCGGAATTTGGAGCTTCTTTTTCTGATTTTCTTAACTGCAATACACTCTCATCAAAGTTGTGTCATTGGAATAATGACCATTCAGCTATAAGCACCATTATAGCCATGCACGGATTTACGATAAGAAATAATTATGGAAGAGGAGGCGACCTGATGGACCGTCTCATGTGCACAAACATTCGCAACGTCCGCATAAGTTGCAGCAGTCGCATAAAGAGGATCGAGCAATTCTCGGCGATATGCAACATGGATTAGACCCCAATGCTCTTCAGCACCCTTCATTGTTGTGTATTGCGGGAGTGCGAGGACATCTGAAGGTTTAGTTGGAATCGACTGACGTATAATAGGGTTGGTATCAATCTGCATCCAGAAAAGTTCTTAATCAGCAAATACTGTGCCTCAAAATTGGAATGCAGCTCAGGGAACCAACCAAGTTTTGGAAGCGGAAACGGGAAATCGAAGTGTGTTGCCATGAAATCCACCTCACCAACCACAGCCTAAAACAAAGAATCATAGTGAAGGCCACTCACTCGTACTTCTAATCATCTGATGAATGCCAAACTTTCATATCCTCAAAATTCACATGTCACGGTTGCTCGTTCCGCATTGATGTCAGATTTGTTAACGATTGTATGGAACATCAAAGTATTCCGCACTATTGTTAGTGATATCATAATCATCATCATTATCACCACTATCACAACCAAACTGACCTTAAGTGCATGTTCAGCATACACTTCCATGCCAGTCCATGCCCAGGCACGCACCAGCACACCCGTTTCTGAAACGGTTTCCAGTGATGCGAAGTGCCCAACTGCAACCGCAAGCAAATAGCTTGACATTGGAGGTGTCAGCGGGAAGTACGTTGTGGACCAGCCTAAAACGAAGTCAATGTATAACTTTTGCTGCAAAATATCACCAAAGCAAGCTACTATCGTTTTTTTCGACATCACCAAGTAATCACTTACGTTAGCCAAACCGCCGACCCATCCACAACACTAGCTGAGATACCTTCATGAAAAATTAGAAATTGATATGTTACCGGGCAAACCTGAGATTACGGTTACCTTGCAGGTCGTAACGCCTATAGCGCTGCATTAATGAATACAAGTGATCTATAGTGATACAATAAATATGAATGAGTGCCTCCGCACTAATTGAAATAGCTTTAGGAAAACAGCTATATCTCCTCATGTAAGCAAAATCGCTCGGCAAGAAATATATTTTTGTGAATGCAGAGATTCCGCTGGATCGAACGATGTACACAGAGTCAGATGCTACTGGGCAAGGCTGAGAGTGCAGTAGGTTCGAAGATAGCAACCCCTATAGCATTGATAAAATAGCTATATCTCCTCATCTGCTCATAATTGCTCGTCAAAATATACGATATTCTGAAACTAGAGATTCTGAGCAATCGGATGGTGCGAAGAAATTCACATGTTACCGGACAAAGCTGAGAGTACGGTAGGCTCGAAGGTGGCATCCCCCATAGCGCTATATTAATGCACATATTGATCGACAGTGATCAGAAGTATATGAATGATCGCCTCTCCGCTAGTTGAGATAGCATCAGGAAAATAGCTATATCTCCTCATGTAAGCGGAACCACTCGGCAAAATATATATTTTTCTGAATGCAGAGATTCCGCTGGATCGGATGGTGTACACAAAGTTACATGTTACTGGACAAGACTGAGAGTACAGTTACCTTGAAGATGATAACCTCTATAGAGCTATGGTGACGTTTTGATGTTGATCTATTGTGATAGAATGTACATGAATAAGCGCCTTCACGCTTGCTGCTGAGATAGCTTCATGAAAATAGCTATATCTTCTCATGCAGGCGAAATCGCCCGCCAGCATGTATGTTTTTCAGAATTTAGATTTTCTGAGAAATCGAACGGTGTGGAGAAAATGATATGTTGCTCGGCAAACCTTAGAGTACGGCCAGCTTGAAAATGGTAACCTTTATAGCGCTATATTAATGTATAGATCGATGTGCAGTGATATAATGCTTACTTACCATCTTTCGATACCTTAAATCCTTCATCAGGCATATTTCCGAGTGCAATCATATCTGCTGGATGATCCAAAGTCACTTGCCAGCGAGCCTTATAGTTCGGCTCATCGAAACAAGGCACCAGCGATCTTGCACTTGGACCTGACTCGAAATATGTCGAGAAAATCCAACTGAAATGCGAATCACTTTCATCAGCAACCACACGAATATAATCACACACTATCAATTAACTTATTCCTCAATTTCTGCACAGATTCTGGTGAAACTAATGCATGAACAACTGTGAAATATCAAAACTTCGCGAGAAATAAATTAATGAATGAAAGAGCGAACGCTTTTTTGTCGTTGAATTCAAAATAATTCGTATTCGTATAAACGCCTTTGCTTGGCTTCGCGAATATGAAACCGACATAGTCAATTGATAATATCCACACACTATTTGCAGTGAACGGCGCATCCGTATCAATATACAGGAAGGCTGAAGTAGTGTACCTATGACTAGGACTGACCAAACAAACCCCAACTTTTGCATTAATATCAGAGCAAGTTCTCTTCTGCAGACAACGTTTCTTTGCATTGTAGTGGGATGCCATTCCACTTTTCCGAAACATTTTAAATTAAGATAGGAGAGTGGTTGTTCCCGTGAGAATCTTTCCAATGTGGTTTTGTTATCATCTATTTGCATTTTAGGAGATCTTGAATTATATATGTGCGAAGTGAAAAGACTCGGAATCGAACGAACCATTGACAAGATCCTTTCTGATACTACTGATTTTGTATGTTTTATCAGCGTCTGATCGTTTCAGTATCATATTTGCAGCTTCGATGACCATACGATGAGAGTTCAAAACGAGTTTTGCACCCGATTTGAGCACTTTGAATGTTATCTGAAATTCACTTGTAATTTATGGATGGAATGTTCAGTGTCATTATTTCAACAACGCATAAAAGTGATCAGATCAAATGTAGGAAGTAGTTCGCATCAAGATTCTCACGGATTATACTTCATAATCAGTCTTCTGAGTCTTCATGAGTTGAGATACGTTTTACGAAAACGCTGACTCATCCTGCTCATAACAGGACTGATCAGCAATCTCCACTCTTTAGATGTTATGTGCTTTCCTCTCACTGATAACCGAATGAACAAACGAATTAATAAATGAATATTGAGCAATACAGGAACTTACGTCTACGTGCCCATTGAAAGTGAAATTCTGATACCAAGGATACTGGGCAGCGCCGGGGAAATGCGGTCGAACTGTGAGATTATAAGAGATTGGCTCGAAATTATGCAGTAAACGCTTTTGCCAATTCTCCATGTCAAATGGTCCAATAACGAAATCATCGTAAAAAGCACGTGCTGAAATAAATCCAAACTGAACAGCTGAATGCTTGAATTTTCGTCAACTTGCAAAATACTTCAGTGACTGATGAGAAGTATGATTGAATGGCTTGAATGCGTTCGTTCTGTTTGATCTGTTCGAGAGCATTCATTTGAGTCAAGTTGCAAAACTGATTCTCTTTCAGGAAGTCAGACAAATGATTCAAAATGAACCAAACACTCCAAAACAACAAGCCTATCATCCCCGCACAACCTGCAGTTATGCGAGTCCAGACGTTACGAGCAAAGGAAGCAGTTGCGTAGCGTTATTGTATGCTAATAGCTCTTCTGATATCATTCAATTCAAGAGTATCAATAATGGATGGATCCCCTCCGATTTCATACGAGATGGAATCTCAAAAGCTAAATGTGAGCGGTTAACTGGAATCAATGAGGAAGTGTGCACTCATGAAGATTGCGAGGTTGATAGAATGACGAACGTACAGACTATTGGGAAATAGTTTTTCCACCACCGAACTTGTTCAACTGTTCGATTGTGGTACTTTTCGAAAATCTTTTGCTGATCAGTCGTAAGTTGAAGGCTTCTCGTCAATTCATCAAACTGAAACAACTCCCAGATTCAGTTTTGTCTGGTCAAATGCGTTCCTATATAGTCTACTCAGAATGCATTGCATTCGAATTCTTCAATTCTGAACGCCAATTCTATTGGATAGGTCTCTATCTTAAACGGAAAATCAATTATAGAGAATATTACTGACTGAAGTAGATCGAATATGTGATAGTGCAAGAGCAAATTAAAAAGCTTGCTTTGTTTGTGAAGAAAAACCTAGGCAAACGATCAGTTAGTTGTAAATGACCTGATCGAGACGTGCTTGTGAATACCATGTGGATGTTAACGCATCAATATATTCATCTAGATTATCGGATGCAAGCACACTGGCACTGTTCTCTTGCAGATACTCAGCTAGCCACTGACTGCCTTTCGGATTCCATACTATATAAAACAGCAACGGGACGCGATATTTGCCAGGAGGCATTCGGAATGCGGTCATTGCCCTCGGAATTGTGCTGAAATCATTGACCTACTTTCAAAAATTGTAATTCTCGACAGACAGCAATATTTCTCGGAGTTTTGTGGATATCTTCGATCGATCACGACACATCCCATTAATCACATTATACAACCACATTACGTGCCCAAAATACAAGTCAACAAAACAAATAACATTATTTCACCATATCAAAAGTTATTTGACTATATCAACGGCGAAAAGCTCACTCGAAAATATCATTTCTTCTATTCGAGCAAGACATTCCTTCAAGCATCGCGTAATACTCAGTGTAGAAATAGAAGTCGTATTTCACTTGACCATCGTACAAATTGCGGAGTGTATTGAATGCTTGTTGGTCACCGTATTTTGCACCCGCACAATAGACAGCTTTCCTTATATCCGGATGAATCCTAAAAGTTAATTTCTCAGTAGAATGATAACAGTGAGTAAATACTAAAACTATTCACCACTTATCTTCTGCAGGAATCTAGGATCGCTATGAGGTGTCAGGTAAATAAATGAATAAATACGCACTCTGATGTTCATAATGATCATAACGATTGAAACAATTCGAAGAGAAAGAACTTCGTCACTAACGTTGTACAGTTGTCAACTCCGGTTGTTGACTGTCCGCATTCAGCAAGGAATCGTTTAAAGATTTTAAAGGCATCCTGTCCCGATGTTCCGGTTTCATAGCGTACTGCAAACGGTAGCATCATGAAACGTGTTATGCTGAAAAACGTTTGATGAAAGCGTTCAAGAAAGCAGTTCGGCAGAAAGAACAAATAATAATATTCACATCAATTATATAATAATGTTACATAAAATAATAATATAATAAATATAACAATACTCAGAAATACAGTAATATTCAGTTCATATGTACGATTCCCTATGATGAATTAAACTCACTCGGTATTCCAATCGTTTGTGACATCAAAACCGAGGATTTTGTAATTTTCGATGAGAAGAGTTTGGATACATCGCTGAAAATATAATGATAAATGTATTGAATGATTATCATCTAGTTACAACAGTTTTTTAATGAACTCAGTGATATGTTTTGAACATGTTGATTTCTGAGTAGATAGGATCGACCTTGAATAGCTCGTAATCTGGACCATCCATGAAAAGTTTCTCGAGTGGTTTGATAACGCGAGTTGCCATTTCGAATGGACCAAAGTTTGGTGCACCGGGAATTAATACTTTGAGAACGTCAATCAGCTTCTTGTACGAAAATGGCTCTCCTGCGTCCATTTTCCTCCTGAAATTCACCATTAAGACAACACATAAATGCGAGGCTATCACCTCCGAAATCGAGAATTCAAGTAGTCTTGTAATATTGCAATTAGTAATGACTACAACAATAACCACAGCTATGATAATGACGATACCAACGCTAACAATGTAGTGTTGATAGCAATAAATCAGAATCAGAATTAATCAGAATCGCTTGGTTAGTTACGAGACAAAAGGATTGAGGTAACTTTGGAATGCACATTAAAAATGCAGCAGAAAGAACGAACTTTAGCAGAGCGATTTGATCACCGATAAGCATAATTTGATCGGCAATTGAGAAGTCCTCATCTCTGCGCAGTTTCAGTCGATTGAACATTCGCTCAAATCCAACGTCATCATACTCTACTCGAACATGTGAACTCAATCCAGCATTTCCTAACTCCCAGTGCACATTCTCCAATGGAGTATCATCACTTGCTTTCGTGAGAGGCATTTCTTGATTAGGACAACTTTCGTAGGCTGCAAATCATTTACTATTTTGTTGTTGGAAATTGATCCCGAGGCGGCGCACCAGTATAGCAGATGGCAACAGCGATTCTTAACATGTAACCAGTGCGAGAAAAATTTTATATGCTTGCATAAGTTCCATTCAAAATACTTCGAGAAGACACAGAAATTAATTAGCAAATTAGATTCTACTTATCATAACAACTCAAAGACGTTCATTATCACGTTACCTCTCAGAAGCCTTACACAAATGAGGAAAAATGTTTCTAGATAAGAAAAGAACAGTTGGATTGAGCCAAGCATATTGAGGTGGTAACCTGGAGGTAGCCAAGTCATTTTCTTCGTTGGTTTTAAATATGATGTCACACTGTTCGCCCAGAAGAAGGGGACTGGCCACGAATAATTGTAGGTGGGACTTGATGGAAGACTAGAGTAATTATTGAAGGGCTGTTGCGTGAACGTCACTTGCCCCGTTGGTTGGTCGTTCGTTAGTGTTATCAAAGGAAAACCCTGAAGATGTTATTATTTCGATGATGAATTATATGTTTTCGTTTGGACGATCAGACAATGAACGCAGAAAAATCAAGTCAAATCGGACATGTGAACACATGAAAGAAAAAATTCCGCAACAGTTAACGCAGTGTACATTTTTCAACTTGAAAAGGCCGTGTGATTTTTGTTGATTTTGACGTTTTTAAATACAATGATATGCCTGAAGTTCACCTTCGTGCACTTCAGGCATTCTCAAGTTGATAATTATGTTCACAAACCTGTTGCAAGAACCATGGATTGAGGAAAAGTGTAGCATTCAAAGGACGACCACACCAGTCTTTCACATTCTTCGACGTCTGAAAGCTTCTCCGAAAAAGTGCCATCCAATTTCAAGAATACTTCAGAAGATTTGGATGCCAAAAGAGGTTTTTAATTGCTGTGGAGTGTTGTAGTTCAGTTAATTTTGCTTATAAATAAGTCATGGATGATATGAATCTATGATAGTTTTGACTTTTGATTAAAAATGAAACGAGAATTTTATGATCGCCTAGATAGAACATTCGCATAAATAGAGTGATCATAGAAGTGGATGTTCCATGGATATGAGGAAGCGAGGTCATGGAATGGTACTTAGACATGATCTGTAGGAAGATAAACCCCACCTTAGTGAACTGTTCAAAAAGCATTTGATGATCAGCATTCGAGAATTTATAGGCTTGAATGTAATTCTGAAGCGCCTTCTGGAAATCTTTCGGACCCAGAACTGACAATATCATATGCAGTATAGATGCACCTTTCTCATAGGTTATGTCTGAAGAGAACAACATAAATCTCCGTTTTAGGCTAAAAATTAGATGAAACTGAGGATATGTATAATGCCTGAAGAGATTACGTTCGAATTCATGAGAGATTCATCATGACTGAATGAAGACATCATGAGGGACTTAGAACTTCATTTGGACAATCTGAGTACTGAGCCTGGAAGAGCAGCTCGTTTGGAAATAATCAATTTTGAATTGTGCGGAGAAATTGCGATTCATTTCAGCATGATAGATCAAACAAACAGTTAGTTGGTTGAGACAATTCGAGTGCTGAGAAGTTTCTATTTAAAAGATTTCACCGACAAAAAGTGCTAAAACGACGAAGTTGAAGGATAGAAATTACGATCGAATGCTGGGCCGTCCCAATAGTATAGCGGATGTGACTCGGCCAGATCCGCATCGGCGTCGAGGCCATTTTCAACGTTCTCTGTGAGCAATTTGGCATCCTGAAATCAAATGGTCACTCGCAATGTGTGAATTAATGAATGACAACACAGAAATTCCGACAGGATAGTTGGATTCACGATTGTAAATGGCTGATTGATCCCTTTGTAAACGGTTGAATTCAGGATATTCTGTGGAATGAAAAGTAGTACTTCACTCACAATGAATGTTTTTTGCTCGGGTAAGGCTAACGCTAGATTGAAACGCTGGAAGAATGCGGCGAATCCCTCTTGCAGGAACAGATCATCCCACCACATCGCCGTCACCGTATCACCGAACCACTGATGCGCCAGTTCATGACATATCACCTTTGCGGCAGCTTGTTTGGTGAAAGTCGTATGAATCTGAAATGATTGCTGTCAATTCAATTTCCTCATTCTGACTCAATTGTAGGCTCCATTCATCGTTTTCTTTTCTTTTCCAAGGTTGCATTCATCTAATAAAATGTTTCATTTTTCCATGATAATTATAAATATCAGCCTTTATATGTACTGCGTTCCGGTGAGTATGATAAATGAAGGATTACTGTATTTTTTGTTGTATGGTCATCGTTAAACTGTGAAATAATACGAACCCTCTTGTTGAATGAGATGTACTGATATTTGTAGATAATAAGCCCGTAATTTTCCATTGCACCTGCGACGAACTGCGGGAGACCGAGCTGATCTAAGGTTTGAAAAAGATGGTTATTCGGATAGATAGGACTGCATTGCTGATTCGGAGAGAATTGGCGGAATCGAGGATATTTTCCCGTGGGTTCTGAGCAAAATCATTTCAGAAAATCTGTGAAATCAAAATACAGAAAAAAAGTAGAATAATGCGTTATTAATTGCTTGTTAATGACCTGATTTGATGTACGGATACTTGAAATTCGTGTATTTGCCCATTGTGTAGATACATTTCGCAGAAATTTCGGCAGCAAATTGCAGATATTCCTCTTGACCAGTCCATCCCCAAATACGAATCTGAATTCGACAATTGAAGCAGTCTTGAAGTTATAGTACAAAATATACGTGTGCTCTAAACCGCTACATTCTGGTGCTATAAGATTCTATCAACATGAGGAGAAATGTGTTTGTGATGATTAGTGGTGAAGGAAGAAGCTAACATACAAGTGTTCCATCTTGACTGTACGTCTTTCGATTCACATACGGTCCAACTGCGAATGCTACCAAATATGTGGACATTTTCAGTGAGGGTGGAAACTGAATCTCTTCCCAGCCTTCGCCTGGTCTGAAACGTAAACGGATAACCTTGAATCCTTACATACAAGCACTCATTTTTGATGTTCTATATCATGGAGTCGTTGGAATGATTACTCAAAATTTCAACGAAAAGACTGTGTTTTTGGAAAATCACACCTTGATTTCAGTTTTTTTTTGAGAATTCAACTTGTATTCAGTCACTAATGGTCTTTATTTTTGGAATGAGCACGTGCGATTTTACGTAGAATGAGATTTCGCAAGGTGTTTTTATTGTTACAAGCACCAGAGAGATACGTAATGAGCTGAAATCAAGAGGAGTTAAGTTTTGTGGAGGGAGCATACCCGAGATTACCCATTGGCACGGGCTTTCTTTCCATGGCGTTCGCTAGTGCCACATAGCCAGTGGGATAGACCAGCGTGAGGTGAAATACGGCTTTATAAGCTGGTTCATCTAGACATGGAAACACCCACCGAGCACGTGCCGGCTCCATATGTGTCGCTAACATGTAGCTGCAAGTTTTTGTGATTACATCTATGAATTCATCGCTAAGCCTTGATCTACTGCATGATATTCAAGCGTGTGAATGAGTCTAAATCTCTGAAATGATCGCTATCCATCATCCATCAAACCAATCCAATGCTAACTTTCGAAAGAATGCTGTGTTGGAATTTCAGTTGAGAGCAAATTTATATGTGATAAAATAGGGGGACCTGTAATACACGTCTAATCTTTAATTTGCTGCAGTCAGTTGTTTCGGATGAGATGAAAGCAATTGTAAACTTACTGCCGCTTGCCACCAACATCATCGTAATACGTGTAATAAAGACCAGTGTCTAAATAATCATGAATACCACCAACGTACGTAAATCGTATCACATAGATTTTGCCTACTTCCGTGTAAAAATTTAATGGTATCATCTGAAATTGTCGATTTCAAGCGATTGTAAGTTAATAATGTTCATATGAATATCAACTTGTCGCACTTATCGACAAACATCTGATCTAGAAATAGTGAGTTGATCTCGGGAATTTGATTTGTTTTATGGAAATGCAAAAATTTATAAACGATTCGCGAAAAAGTTAGCGATAAACTGACGATATGATTGAGTGATGTGTTGAATGATGGCTGCACGTTGTCCATCAGCGGTAATCCGTCCGAGTCGAATACCTCGATTTTTGAGTAGTTCAGTAGCAGTGAATGCAGGGTGATTACATTGGTGGATTTTTTCACTTTGAATATAAATGAGGAAACACCGTCGAATGTCATGTTGCGATCTGTTAATGTGATTCAATCGTTTTTTTTCGTTCATTTAAGTTTGTCAGTAACAGATTGCCTTGAAAAAATCTCTACTTTTGGCCTTAAGAATGTTTTGGTTTCAGACAGCTATTCTACTTAAGGACTAAACTTCGGATCAGAGCAGAAATATTTTAGTTAGAAGGATGATCATCGAGATAATTTTCGGATAGGTATTTTCTCGATTCAGGGTGTTTTTAGTTAAAGTTTGTTGACTGGAGAAGTTAGCAGGATTGAGCGCAGTTTCATAAGAGACTAATCAAAATTCGGCTGTCAAAACCATTTAATTTGAAATCTCACAAAATCTAAAACACTCTCACGATGTGCTGATCGTGAGCAAGCGTTCAAGTTCTGCAGTTCTGAGCTAAATCGAATTATATTATGTGAAAAATCGCGAAGATTCTGCGTTTAAGATGTTCTCCGTTCAGAATATTATCCATTCTAAGGATTGAAAAATCTTTTTATGAATGAAATACTGGTAAGATTTGATCTGTATGCATCTCAAAAATAACGCGAAGAATGATCCTCGTGAAAACTTTCTCGAGTAAACTGAATTCCATCGGAATGACAAAAATCAATCTAATTTGAAATATTGAACACCTTTGGGTATGGGAACGAAGTCGTTCTGGAAGTAGGGTGTTACTCGAATATAATAGTGCAACGGCTCTACAATCGGCGGAATGCGCCGTGCTCGCTCCCCAAGTGTTCCTGGCAAAACATCCCTCGCCGAGACTGATCCAGAATAATGAAATTCCTTTGTTTCATCTGCAAATTGTGTGATTTTGCTGCAGATTCCGGAAGTTTTTTTCCAAAAATCGCATCTTTCAAATCGACGATTGATAACCGAATAGATCAAACTTCGTTATCCAGAGAATGTGACCTACGAATGATTCCACTTATTATTGTACTCCTGTAACCTCTCTATCGCATGTTAAGACTTGATCAATAGCAAATCAACGGGACAACTCCTTTGAAAAACTAACTAATTCCAGTTTTTTTCTCATGTTGACAACATTGGTACTGTATGAGGAGGGTGAAATGAGTTATTTAGAGCATTATGATGTACTTATTTCAGGGTACGTGCGAAATCATGTTAATACACTTCTGTTGTGATGCTCTTATCTTGTTAGCATTTTTTTTCAACTGAAGAGGCACATATGAACGCATGTTGGCCGGTTGCTCAATATTTGGTACGAATAAAAACTATTTGGGATCAGAGTTCCTCTCTTATCAGCGAGGCCGTAACCACCTCGTGTATGCCATTGATTTCTGCAATCTCTGCTGTATGCATTATCTGTATATTGCTACATAATCAAGTAATTTTGCTGGTGCAAGCACTTTCAAACTAATTCAGTCTCTATTTCCACGACATTGTTTCTTTTAGTGGGTGGTGAATCATATGATGGATGGTGAATTGAAAAAGATAGCAGCAGTTTTAATAGAACGGTAGTCGTGATTGATAAACATTCATCACAAAAATTTGATAAGGCGAGTGATAAGAACTGAACAAACACGCGACCATAGTTCTATTCACATGCGAATCAATCTGTATTCTAGCATTTTTTCTTTGGATCGTTCTCACACAAGGGTCATGTTGATTTGATTTGATCAGTCAGCAGTTATGATCACGACATCAGCCAGCAGATTGATATTGATAGTGATAGTTTTATTGCTGAGTAAGAAATATGTGCAAGCAATAATACAGCATGCAAGGCGGAACGCACTGACATCATGCCGGTTGCTTGAATAAGTAAAAAATAATAACAAATTAATAATAATAATAACAAAAAAAATACAGTTATGGGACATATGTGAGAAGGAAGTTCAAGCATAGAAACTGTTTGAATGAGATGAGGAACTTCAGCTGCGAATCAGAGAACTTTTTATCAGATTATAGGATAGTGCCGTGAGGTGTGATCTGAATCACGCTAGCGTGCTGGCCTCTACTGCTTCTTGAGGCAGTGCATTCCAGGTGCTTATGATGCGATGCGCGAAGAATTGGGACACTTTGTTGGTATGTGCTAAATACGAAACTTTTAAACGATGTGCGTGTCCTCTTGTGTGACTGTGCGTGTATTCAAAGAGTGATTCCATTTTTACATCGATCAGAGAATGAAGTATTTTATAAACAAATATCAAATCAAATTGAAGTCGTTTCAGTTCTAATGTAACAATATCAAATTTTTTAATACGATCCATATAACTGCATGGTGTGATACAACAACGATTATAAACATTCCTCGAGTAAGATCTCTGTACATTTTCAAGAATATTTACATTATTTACATCAATGGGGGAATATATGATGGAACAGTAGTCGAGGATGGGACGGACGTAGGTGATGAATGCTTTGAATAGTGTGTGCTAAATGTGCAGAGAATGAGGTTGCTTCGTGCATGTGCAAGTGTTGCAATGTGATTAGTTGAAGGATAATAGTAAGAAATTGATCACTATCAGTCTGATGTGGTCATCCATGCTAATCGTAAGCTAAGTCTCCACCTCAATATGATAATGGTTGCTCAGACCAATAACATCTCAACTAGAAGTTAGTGTGCAGATCTCGAAAGTTATGAACACAACAGACTTGTTGAGTGATCAGAAAGGAGATACGACATTATGTATAGATGAATTGCTTATTATTCTTAAGTTACTCGTATCACAACCGAATTTTAATTGAGTTGCTGATATGTCATTACAATCAGTATAATCATGACTGCATTCACTTACAAAAATTTGTGGTGTTAATGACGCAACGATTTTTGATAACCAAAAATTTACAATTGCACTTTTGCGATAGCCCAACATTTGAATAATCAAGATGAAGCAATGATACCACTTACATTTCAGTTCGTCGATTGGAATCTCACTCGAAAGAACTGTCGAATATATCGTTGAGAGTAACAGAAGCCAAGTGATCAGCATTCTGTTTTCAGCGTTGTCTGAAGCAGAAGAGACGTTTTCAGGGCCAACAGCTTACTGTGTCTTTGATTGTTAAGAAGTAACCGTTCACAGTCACTCAGGTCTCAATGATCACCCGACTAATTTAACGTCGTCGTGAAAAATAAGGTGTGGAATGAAGGGCAAATGCACTCGATTCAGATAAGCAATAATCTCGCTTCATTTCAACGCTAAGAGCATACGTGAGCAAATAAACCAGAGTGTTTTTTGCTTGATTAATACTAACCTTAAGAATCATATAGTATGAAGATGATCGGGTGATTATGTCATACTCCTTGACTTGACATTGATTCAGATGCTTTTTGGTCTCGATTCATTCGATTACGTTCGTTTTATCAAGCTATCTCGATTATCGTTTTATCAAGTTTCTAATGTTTGGGGAACCGACTTATGTACTGTGATTGTTCAAACCACTCGAAATAGCAGATGGAAGGAACAGTTGTTAGTGATATCAACACTCTACTTGAGATAATCAGAAACATTATGTGACTGAAACATGACCGACAAGACAAAAAACTATGTGACAAATTGTGAGAAAATTATGCTTTCTTCAACTTTTCGCTTCCTCATTCTTTGTTCTCCTGATTAATGCAAAACTGAAATGTAAATCTGATGTGCTCTTCCTTTTACATGTTATGATCTAATGAAAATCATGTCTGCACTGTTGAGAACAAGTATTTCATTAATCATAAAATCACCATTGATAAACTGCACTGAAACCGACCCTCAGTTATGAATGACACATTATTTTCAGTAATTAAACAGCATCAATTCCCCTCCCGAAATATGTCAAAATCAATAGAATGCTACTAAAAACGATATTCATGTTAACAGTACAATGAAATTGGTTATAAAACAACATTAATGAAAATATTATGACATTGAGAATGAAGAAATTGATATCTTCGAACATGATTTTTGATTTTTTTTGTGTGAGTGCAACCATAAAAGTTGCCGTTATCACCTGGGATTGGTAATGATAATTATTATTACTACCATTGTTTAGTCGTTCCATCACGTATGATGCCCCGTGCGAAGATGGCATCTACTCGCTTGTTACTGCTGCAATTCATGCTGATCCTCGGCATCACAAGTGGACAAAATGATTTCCAGTCTGATGCTTTCGACGTGGATCCAACTCGTTACGAAAATGCCGGCTGTAAGTTCAGTTTCGCTCTGAAGCGTAATTTTGACGGGGCATTCTGTTGAAGCTAACATTCAAAAGCTTCAGAAACCTCAGAAGTTAGCGATGGAAACCTCATGAAGTTACCTGACCATGTTGATAGGACGTCATAGCGCAGCGAGTGATTCGATTGCTCGCTCTACTTATAAAAGATATTGAATTTGTTCGTCTGAACATCCAGTCCTCAATCCAATCTCTAGAATTCTGAACTGACGATGGGGGCTCAAATTTTTTCCAGATTGCATTATTAATTAATATTACTGCTATCATTTTCAACTGAAAGATCTTTCAAAATCATCACAATTCTTATCGAAGTGGTTAACAACTTAAATATACATTATTAGTTCATTACTAATCTTGAGATGACACTCTCCATTATATCAGTGTTGACTTCGAGTTTTGGAGAATGTTCAGCTTCGATTATTTTTAGTCGTTATTAAAGACACACAAATGAAAGACCAAGCACATTCCACTGCTATGGTTTTTTAATTCATCTAATTGTGTAATCAAATGTGTTTATCTGATAGCAGACTGAAATTAATAACGAAACGGAATGTGTGTAAAGATAGTATAATCGTATCACCAAAACCATTGCATAGTAAATGCGATTGATGCGATGACAAAAAGTGACATTGATACTTAATGAGACTATGAGATAAAGAAGACATTCAAATACTTTTTTGCTTGATTGTTCAACAACGAATCTCGTCTCATCCACTTATCTATTACTCACTCGTAGCTTGAAATCAATTTTATGCATTCTGAATTTCTTCAAAGGTGATGAAAATGGAACAAGTTGAAAACATTCAGTTTTACCAGAAATGCTGGCTTCTTTAAGTTTGAGTTTATTGCATGCGAAATGAATGTCGCAATTGAATAAGGAGTCTGAAGTTGATGATGTTAAGGAATGAAATGCACATATTTTGGAAAACGGGAGAGGCAGTTACAATAATTAACCCTGTAATGAGTTGGTACTGTGACTTAGAACATTCAACTGAATTTCGTTTCCTATGCAAGGTGATCTGATGGAATTTGAGTCATTCAGATGAATTCCAAAGTGGGCATAAACTCTACAACATGGATGATTCATTCTTGCCTGGGTCAGTGGGTGAACGTGCCCGTCGCATACCACCTATCGTTGAGCCAATCGAATATTTTATTCGGATTCAGCCGTATTTTCCAAACGATGTTGTCCCTGTTACAGGAGGTATGTATGCAAGCATCTATGTCGTAAATCAGAACAAATCAACAATGCAGGCGATCCAAAAGCATGATTGAATATAACCCTATCATTATGCACACGTTCACTGTCCGATATCAGAAGTACCGTCAGTATTTCAGTACAGTTTAACTTTTTGAAATGATTCATATATCTGCAGAGCAAAAAACTTCTCGAGTGAATCAATTAGAAATAAAAAAGCTGAGTGCTTGTAAAAATAGAGACTCTATAAGGATTGATGCAAAACCCTGAAGAGCTTCAAACTCAACAACGGATCTAATCAAAATTCACGAGGTCTATTCCAGAAAATAATATGACATTCGATGGAATATGCACGTTTGTTTTCAAAGTTATGAATGCAACAGACAGCGTCACTCTACACTCATTTTATCTCACCTACTCGAACATAAAGCTTCTGAATGACAACGGTAAAGAGCTGATCAGCAATGCGCATTGGTCATTCAACGAGACCTTAAATCATATTGTGAGCGTTTATTGAATCGTAAAAATCGGTGAAAAGTTTCATACGCTTATCAGGATGCAGATGAGCCTCTGATTATTTACTCAGAATTACTTAACGAGGTGATCAGTTAGTTTTGTGAGGAATACGCTCATTGCTATGTGATTGTTATCGAGTTCTGAGATTGAGGAATATTACAACATCAGACAACTGATACGGACAGTCTTGATAAAAAGTTGATGAATTGAGATAAGTTGATGAGTAGTCATAATCTGATCAAAATTGATCAATTCTAATCGAGACATGAATTCGGACTGGTCATAATCAAAACTTCTGGCAGATCATCCAAACGGGCAACAATCTCAGGGTTGGGAACAAGTATATGCTGCAGTTTAAATACAATGGTAAAATACATAACTACACTGAAACCGGACTCTATTACACCGCATATTTGGATAAGCCGAATGGAACGGCTCAGTAAGTTTTTGACTGCTGGATATGTCAGGTGGACATTCTATAAGTTATTCTTCCCTCAACAAATGGAGAGTGTAAAGGAAAGCAGGTGCTAAATCTCGAAATATTTCGAATTTTCCATCAATATCGGCTGATCGATCGCGAAGATTAATGGATCGATATAAATCGTAATTTGTATGCCATTAAAACGAAGGCAGTAGAATTCGAAAATTTTTCTCCAACTTGATTTTCTCATCATAAGAGCGAATTACTTTGAAATACCGATTCTAGAGCATGTACTTTGAACATATGCACTCCAATTTTCAGTTTCATGTTAGCCACTCATATGGAACCAGCGAGAGCTCGATGGGTATTCCCGTGCCTGGATGAACCTGCTTATAAGGCTTACTTCCATATCACCCTGATTTATCCGAAAGGTTTGGTCGCTTTGGCGAATACGATGGAACGACCGGCAGTACCGTGGCCTGAGGAAGGGTGAATTTTGCACAAAATCGTACTTCAGAATCTTAAGTTCGGTTAAGATGAGATGTACGAAATGAATACAAATATTAACTAAAATCGTTGGCCTTGCAACCTTATTGTACTTGAATTCATAGAGTATAGCATTATGCTCGTGAAGAACTCCGATAGATGATCGTACCGAGCGTTCGAGAGACCTTTCATCATGGTGCATTGAAGTAAAATGTATAAGCAATGAATTTGTTCGGACTTACACAGATGTACTATAACTCAATTAAGTTCAACTATGACCAGTGCTATTTTCAGCTGGGAAGTGATTCAGTTTCCGCCCTCACTCAAAATGTCCACATATCTCGTCGCGTTCGCTATAGGGCCCTATGTGAATGCACATACGGTTAATGAGGACGGTACTTTGGTGAGTTCATGTTAGAGACAATTCTTCTCTGAAATCACTTGAAATGTTCCACTTGATCTTGTGATCATATTTCGGCGCTTGTTTTGTAATAACACAGCTTTATATATCGAAACACAAAGCATGATACCAACACAAAAGGAAGAAGATCGTCTAAATAAGATATACGAAAGTTAAGTTTCATCATCCGAATCGATAGTGCATGATATCCGTGTACATCTTATAGATATACAGCTAAAGTACAGATTTGAAAGTTGATTTCACATATCACTTTGGTGTCCCTCACGAATCGTCTCTTTCGCGCTCCCTCGCGAAATCATATGTTATTCGAGTTATGTGCTTGTCACGCCTCTGCATAAGTACGTACAAGTAATCTGGATTCCATAAATAGGAGAGGAAGAACCTTACAAGCAGAAGTGACAAAATAACGGGTTGGGAAACCTAACAGGGGCGATGACCACCACAATCACAAGAAATCGATATCTTTGCCTATTAGCAAATGCTCCATCTATCACTCTGACCTTGTATATAAGAATCATCTTCATTTGTTTGTTCATTGAAGGTTCGAATCTGGGGGTGGACCGGGCAGGAGGATTATCTCACATTTGCAGTTGATGTCGCTGCAAAGTGTCTCCACACACTGGGAGTGTACTTGAATTACCCTTATCCATACATAAAGTCAGGTGAAGCTGTTTCTTTTCAGTATTGAACAAATATTTTAATCATGGGAACGCAGGGAGTATCTCATTCGCCTGCTGTATCCTCGTAGACGATAACAGTTTGCAGATTTCGTCAAACGGAATAGATTCTCTGATTTGAAAAAAAAAACACATGCTGTTGACCAATAATGCTCATTTCTGTAAATATAACTGATTTTTAGAGGATTTCGTTGCTAGCCGATAATAATTATTTCATATAACTGAGCGATTTCGCAATTGCTGCAAGATGTTTGCATTTGATCTCTATGTTGATCAATAGTTTGTTACAATGGGAATGTCCTGATGTACCCTTTTGATGCTACCTGTATCCTTAGAAATCCTCAGGAACAGGATGACTTCTACATACCATCAGACATAACAGATTCTCTGCTTTTAGTAGAAAAAAATGTTGCTAACCGATAATGCTTATTTTCAGATATCTGCTGGCAATTCTCAGGAAACAAATAAAACATTCATGCCAATCGTGCAATTTTTCATTGATTATGGTGCTGAACTGATATGGTAGGAAGCTTGTTTAACGAGGTACGAATTCACTTTCAGATCAACTCGGTTTACCGGAATTTGTTGCGGGTGCTATGGAGAACTACGGTCTTATTATCTATAAATACCAATTCGTTGCAATTCATCCAAAGGTTGGTTTGTCAGCAATAAATTTTTCAATTCATTCAGCTCATCAATGACACTGAATGGTATTCAGCTTTCGAGAAGCGAATCGGCAACATTCATTCGAAGGTCACTTTTTCGATACTAATGCCGGATTTGTGTTGAATTCAGGATTCAACGACGGATGCGCGACAAGCGGCCGCAAAGGTGATATGTCACGAGCTAGCGCATCAGTGGTTCGGTGATACGGTGACGGCGATGTGGTGGGATGATCTGTTCCTTCAGGAGGGTTTTGCAGCTTTCTTTGAGCGATTCAATATGCGCATGGCAATTCCACAACAGAAACCGTACATAGTACGTATTTGTTTATTGTGTTTATTAGCATTACATAGCAATTATCCTAGAAATTTCAACCATTATCCATGTTCAAATATCCTTCCCACGTTGTAGTACCTACGCAGAAGGCACGAATATGTTCTCGCACTCATCAACTAATCTTGTTGATCGAATCCGGCGTGATTTCTCTCTATTCAAACTGATCTCTATGTTCCAGTCCCAACTATAATTTTTCACCTCTCCTTTATGAAGTGAAGGCATGCACTGTTTTACTGAAATCTAAGAGTAGGCAATGAGATAAAAGCAACAAAATTTAATCATTGTTATTAGTTTTTTATTGCTGCTATTATTTTAACTGCCGCGATTAGTGAGATTATTTTCAATTTCTAACTGAAGCTAACGAAATGGTTAACACAACGGATTCAACCATCACTTCGGCTTGATGCAATTATAAAACGCTCACATCCTTTGTATGCGTATAATGGACCGGAATTCGACCGTAAGTCTGATTTTTAATGAACAAATAATCAGAGTAATAATAATGATAGTAATGACAGTGACAACAATAGGAGGTTGTGTCGAATCCTTAAGTACAACCTTATAACGGGACACGACATTACCACTAGCTTATGTAGGATTAAAGCGTGATGATTTGATATGATGTGGTGTTTAACGTTACTTCAGACTGATCGTTCTCTTCAGTAATAACCTATGGAAAAGGTGCATCAGTGCTGCGAATGATTTACTCGGTGCTTGGAGCGGACAATTTCCGTTCATCATTGCAAGCCTACATCAAGAAGTATCAATTCTCGAACGCAGATCACGAAATGCTATTCGCTGAATTCACTGCTGTAATGCAATTGTTTGTTGAACGCAACTTTTCGTTGGAATCACCTTAAACTGACAATAATGAGGGCGTTATGAGCACACAGCAAAGTCTTTCATAAACACGACAGGCTGGATATATTAATAGATTGACTGTAATATGCATTAACCATACACAGATGCCAGCGTAAACAGCTGCACTGTGGAGGATATTGCAAATAAGATTATCATTTATCACTCATAGTGAATAATTCCATTTTTTTGGTTTGATTTTAGCATTCGAAAAACGTGTCGGATTGGTGTGGCCGCCCTATAGACGCGTCATTGTTTCTTAATCCGTGGTTCCTTCAACAGGTGATTTCTCCTAAATTCTGATCAATCTCACGAGAGTGTGTGAGCGAGAGCAGTACAAGCTGTGCACATGTCCAGTTCACCTTCAACTCTCTCAACGACAGGGAACATGATTTACATCTCGATTCACAGCTCATAGTTCAGAGGAAAAAAACGAAATAGAACGATAAGTACATGTTGTTGGACATCCTTCTAGATCAGGAATGAGAAATAAAACCAAGGTGTTTGAAGAAAAACTGTTAGTTTGATCTGCATATCGAACAAGATGAATATTTACAGGGTTTCCCACTGGTGACTGTAACGAATAATCAACTGATGGCTCCGGCAAGCTTCTCGCAACAACCATTCAACGAGTTCAAGCTGTTACCCCCCAGCGATTTCAATTATTCATGGCCAATTCCGTTCATTTACAGCGATTATAAGAACTCTTATAAAGTACGAAACGAAACCCTAAAGTGGATCAAACCGGGTCAATTAATGACATTTTCAGTTGTTGAACGATTTTGATTTGGGAATTTCGATTGAATTCGGTCATTGTACCAACTAAACATAGAGAATGTGTTCTGGAATACGAAAAAGGTGTTGAAATTGGTCGAAAGTGCGATGACGAAACCTGGTATCAAAGGGACTTGGGTGAATAGGACAGTCATGGCGATATTTGGTCATAAGCAAGCTTTTACATGAAATGAGCGTTAACAAAGCGACTGAACGAAGAAATTGAATTGATTCAGCATACGAGCAGCAGTGTCCTCCACGTGCTCATGTTCGTGCGGTGCACTGGAACATGGGAAACGCTGGTTCACATGCCCATCTTCGAGTGCAATACGATGACATTGGCTTTGCGCGTCTAATGCAACGTCTACGGAAACATCGAGATGAAGACTTCAAAATGCAAGATCAAATGGAATTAATCGGAGATCAACTCGCTCTGCTCAGGTATTCCTCTTATAACTACCATTATCACTGTTATCATTGTCACTCCTATCATTATCACTATTTTTCATGCTGTCATCCATTCATTCATCAATTAGTCAGTCGAATACTTCAAAAATTATCGTATTCCTAACACATCACTGCTATTAGCTGAGCATCAAAACTCTAAAAACAACAAAACAGCAAAACATTAAAATCTCCTTCGGAGAGAGGAAATTTTAGGAAGAAAATGGATGCGGGTGAGCACTTCTCATATAAAAATCTAATAGCCGTACTGAAAGCGATCATTCCAAATTCACCGCACTTCGGTGCGTTCGAAATGGCTCGACTGATACTTCCGACACTTGAGCGAATCTTCATGGATGGTCCGGACTATGTTCTCTTCCAGGTTCAGCAACATTCTTCGACATTCTTATACTCACGGCTACACCATCGAATTAGAAAAGATAAAAATGCAAATCTGCGAGAAGTTACGGGCCTGCTCAACTTTTTGAACCACCAAATTCTAGAAACAGTTCAATTTGATCAATTCAGAAAGCAAATCACTCAATTTCGTTGCTGAAGTAATCGAATCACTCGATAGATTATTTCAACTTGTAAATTTTACATCTGTATACGAATTAATTACAACGAGTATGAGTTTTGCAGAGATTCATTCGAAGACTTCTAGAAGAAAACTACAAAGAACTTACTTACAAACGTACTTCAGATAGCTGGGATGAAAAGTAAGTATTTTCGGAACATTTCACCGAGCAACGAAAATTCTATCGAATTCATTTTTGTAACTATGCTTGGGGTGAAAAAACGAAATATTTTCTGAATAAAACAACTGATACGAGTGAATAATATTGAAGTATCGCACGTTACAATATGATGCCCTATATGGTTCGATATGAGGTGGGCAACGCGCTCTCGGATGGCTATCAAATTTTCCAGCAATTCATCACTAACTGCAGCCGGGCTAAATTCGGTATTGAGGAATGTTCAAGGTATGATAACTGAGGTTTTTGCTTGAACAGGCCAAGCGCTGAAATGCATGTGCAATCAAATGGTCTTAGAGAAAACAAATGGAAATGCGCATGTTTAGCGTCGATCCTGATGTGCGAAAGGCTGTCTATTGTGCTGGAAGCAGAATGGGCTCAGCGCAAGATTTTAAGACGATGCATACTCTATTCGAAAATCAAGCATATTACAATATGTATTTCTATGGAGAATATTTCGCGATGCTCGAGGGCATGGCTTGCACGAATCGACCCGAGGATATCGATATGTATGAAGATTGTTCTTTTGATTCCTCAAATTCACTCAAATTGTCATTTTGAGACTCATCAGTGCACTCCACTCACGGAACCGCCTCTGAAAACTAGCCTTCTTTAGTCTGTTAATGATTCGTCAATAATTTATGATGTTTCGTTCGTTGACAATTTTTAGTCGCTTATCATTCCTGTTTAAAATTCCTGTTGAAAGAGTTTAGAGAGTTCAGTCCTGTTGAAAATCATTCGTCTCGGAAATGTTTTTGATTACGTGAAGCATGATAAATTAATGCAGTTTGCATATTTTGCAGAGTAATCGAACTAGCACTGAGAGAGTACAAATATCGATACGCCCTTCTTTTTTACGTTGTTTCAAATCGTATGGGAAGTGAACGAATGGCTCAATATCTGTTGAATCATAAAGATGTTGTTTTGAATTCGGTGAATCTCGATGAATACTTGGACGCGATGACTTCAACATGGTATTCAGAATTACGTCTCAAACAGGCACGACGCTTTCCTGTCACCTTCTTGTTTGTTTCGCTGACGGAATACAGTATGCGTCCCTTCCATTCATCATAAGCTTCTCCTCAACCTCTGATTAACTGCATGTGCTATCAGTGAAGATATTATCGCCCGTACGTCAACCGTTCCTCAATATTTTCAAATGGATCCCTTTCATATCTAGAAAGGCATCGGATTGAAGATAAGACAAAGCAAGGCGTCGTCGTACCACTTGAAAACAATTTCTTCGCAATGAGTTTTGAGGGGAGAGTAAAGGAGAAATAGGGGAATTTGATGTGTTGAATACAATATTTGGATATGTTAACGGAATGTGATCCATTCATCGTCGTCATCACTGACATCGCTCACTTAGCGGATTTGGATTCATTTAGCTGGACTGAGTCAATTTCTTTCTTCTGTGCCTAACGATTCGTGATTCTAGAAACAACAGCACCATTAAACCATAAAGGCTTTTCTACCAACCCCAGGAATGGAAGTTACAAATCTGCCTCAGCTAGAGATAATCACCCAAATAAGTCAATAACGACCTTCATTATCCATGTTACTCGACATTATCGAGATATTCTCATAGTAAAGACTTCAAATGTTGTTTCAGCTTGAGGATCTCCAGAGTCAATGCGGACCGTTGACTGAACGGCAGCAGGCTCTATTCGAGAGATACCTGAACCGAACGCGAAGTAATGTCGAATGGTGGAATAAATATTATCCTGATCTGTGTGAGTTTATTTATTTATTGTCAATGATCATGTAATAAATCGAGCATGTGGATACGAGCGGAACTAGTTCACGAAATCGCTTGATCTTGTGCTTTGGTTCGGGGTTAGACATCATCTGAAGATGAGCTTGAGCCTCAGTGAAAGTTCGTGTTAAGTCTTGAAGGGTCGATAATATGCACAGAATGATGTGAGGTATTCTGTTGTAACACGATTACCGTGAATTCACTCATATCATTAATTGTTAATGTGATGATACCGATAAAGATATGCTGCGATTATGGGAAAATAGATTAGTTTGTGTCCTAATAATTGCTTAGCTAGAATTTAGTGAATTCGTCCAGTTGCCGACAGCTTATCGCTTTATCAGCAAAAAAAATGCACTAGGCGTTATATAGATCGTTCAAGAATTCAGCCAAGGTTTCTTTATTCGTTGATCAAAAAAGTTTTGTGATCAAATGGATACTCCAAATTTCAGCAAGAGTTTTTTATGATGCCTTCGTGATCGGACCGTTCGATATGGAGAACTGGAACACGCGAGTACCGCGAAACTTCAAACCCTTCTCTTATAATGTCAAAATACGACCGAATTTCCCGGGATCTGCTGCCTATCCGTGGTATAAAAATATGACATTTGATGGTGAAGTAGAGGTGAGTTGGGTTGCTTTTGCGATGGAATCAACCTTCTAGAGGAGAGCTGACGATGCGACGATAATTTCAGATGCATTTCACAGTGCTGAACAACGTCAATGAAATCCAATTGAACTCACACAGAATGGTCGTAGAAAAATGGAATATGAAGCTTACCGAACAATCAACCAAGAGATCCTATGAAATTGATGATGTCGTCAAGGATTTAGAATACGGTCGGTCCGGCTCAATGAAATTTTATTTCAATGCTGAAAATTTGTCCATTTTCAAGTTTGAACCAGGCGACAGGAACGTTTAAAACGGTTTGCCAGCAGATCAGCCTAGCTTATTTTCCTCCATCGACATGAGATTTTAGCCAGAAACAACAAAATTGGTGAGGTTCGATAATGAATAATGCGAAGCGAAACAGACTAATTCCATCCTTGCCTGTATACAGTGCTGAACTTGTTCAGAGGACCAAGATATCCAGCAAAGTTTTTTTTTACACTGCTACGTTAAAGGATACTGTCAAGTTGAGGGAATATCTATATGAATGCGCATAATCTCATTCTAGCATTCCTTACACTCAAAACTCAAGCACCGCTGACCGCTGGAAGTAATTGGACGCTTTGGATTAAGTACACTGGATTTGTGTGGGGCGTACCAAGTAAGGGTGTGTACACAAATACCAACTACTTTGAATTCAATAACAAAAAAGCGTAAGTTCATTCAGGAACATTGCATTGTGTCCGTGTTTAGAAGTTGACCATCAATGAAATATTGCATACAGAATCTGAAGAATGAATTGACCCGATTCCTTTTACCGCACTCTTCTCATCTATGAGCAATTCATGACACAAGATTAGTTTTCTGTAGATGAATCCAAGGTTTTTATTCAGATGGATATTTTCGACATACTTCGAGTCTGGTCCAAGTGCACGCTCATTGGTGCCATGTTTTGATGAGCCTGACTATAAGGCTCGATGGCAAATGACACTTGAACATCCCGCTGATATGATAGCGCTCGGAAATATGCCCGATCAAGGATTCACTATTCAAGCAGATGGTAACTAAAGCCTAGTTACGAATTTGCTGCGTAATTATGATCCAAAGTTTTATTTCCAGTTGAGTCCTCAAAAAGCCGAGCAATTGTTATGCATGAAGAATACGCGATCATGAAATGAATTTGACATCAACACAAGTATCTCACTGATGCAAATGAGGACTGAATTTGTCCCGGAGAGATTATTCCACTGAGCTCCTAATGATGCGATTCAAGCAATAAAAAGAACTCCTAATGATTGAAAAGTTAATCAATTCATTGGTTAACTCTCAACAACACTTTGTTCTACACTCGGGAGTCAAAGCTGTGAATCGTTAAGTGAACTCTTAGAGAAGAGTATGGTTATAGGATGGGCCAGAACTAGCTTCCTGCCAACACCACCGATGTCAAGTTATCTGTTGGCTATTGCCTCGGGTCATTTTGCATCGTTGGAAGGAGTGTCCGAAACTGGTGTGTTAGTTCGTTTATGGTCTTGGACCGGCATGGAGATATATGCTGGAACTGCTCTGAAGGTTGTCCTTCGCCATTGTTTCTTCTCTTATTCAGTTTTATTATGATTCATTGCTCTACTGAAATCGATCATCTCGCAAGGGCCACTAACAGTAACACCCCATTCATTTAAAAGTCTCACAAATTTCGTCACAAAACTTTTCATTATGCATAATTTCAGGTTGTTTCATCACAAGTTGATTTCATGTCCACTTACTTCAAGTTCCCATATCCTCTACCGAAACTTGGTGAGTGTTATTTCATTTCAGGAATATTCACCATTTCAATTCAGTTAAAAGAAACACGTTATGAGAGAAGCTTTCAATTTTATGCAAAGCCTCATCATCAATGCTCTTCTTTAAGTATTCTCAATCAGTTGATAAAACAGTTGATAAATTTATTGATCAACTGACAAAAGTTCCCATAAAAATGAGAAGCTGCATGAAAAATATTTCGAGATATGATAAGCTTTTAGATATGCTCGCTTTACCACAATATACAACCATGAAAGGTGCTGAGGAGCACTGGGGATTCATTCACATTGCTTATAAACGAGCTTTGGTTGATCCACTATATGCGGATGCTTTCACCTATTCAGATGTATCACGTGTAACCGCTCACGAAACTGTCCATCAGGTTACCTTCAAATAGATTATTCTTCTATTTTCATACAATTTACATCCTCGCACTAAATTACTCTTTCTTTTCGGCTTCTCGAAACAAATTCACCGTTAATTCAGAAAAGCTTTTTACGACTGCTTAATAATTTCAGTGGTTCGGTGATTTGGTCACAATAAAGTTCTGGCCGGTGATATTCCTGAATGAAGCATTCGCAAATTATTGGGAAACATTCGGCGTTGAGAGAGCATTCCCGACTCAGTCCAAATACAATGTCAGTGATTAATTCTAATCATTGTCTCAGAATAAATTCAGATATTCTGCTGAGTGCATTAGAATTCTCGGAAACCTATGTGACTGTAAGATGGCGATGCAGTAAAGTCAAAGCTTTGAAATATCATCAATGACTTTATCGTTACTTATTACCTACTTCCATTAACTTCATTTTCCAAATGGAACGAAGACTGTGTATTACTGATATTTTCAGAAATTCGAGCGATACAGAAAAGCGTTGGCTGCATACGAGATCGACTCGTATGCTAATACATCAAAACCGGTCGTACCTGACAAACCGAAATATTTCACAAGGATTCCATATAATAAGGTTGAGTACAATTCTTCTCGCTTAAAATAGATTCAGTCAGAACAGAATCGATTCAGCTATCGATCTGAGATAGGATCAGTGCCATGTTCAAGTGAATTTTGTCCCCTCCTCCATCATTTCTATCCAAATTTGACAGACCAAGATCGATGATGAAAACAGTAATAGTAATTTTTCATTAGCTCCTCAATGGGATGATTTTCAGGGTGCAAGTCTCTTGCATATGCTCAGTAACACTATCAGACCTGGTGTCCTTCAGCATGGTCTGCAAAGTTATCTTCAAAAATATCAGTACAGTAACACAAACTACACAGACTTGTGGAGTGAAATAACTGAGGTAATGACCTACTCAAACGTTAAATGTTAGACTACGTGATGTAATGATGATGATTTAAGTTCATTTTTGTGATTCACTCCAAAGTGAATCTATCAGCTTTCATTCAGCGCAAAAGCTTCTTATTGACTAAACATATTTTTAAAATAATCTACCTTGTAGGACGAAAACAAAAATATAGTTGAATACATCTGAATGCACCATTGTACACTACCTTCTGATTAACATTTTTCCATTTGCATTACTCTAAATGATTACTTCCAGGCAGCGAGAGCAGCAAAACTGCTTGACTGGGATGGTCAGCCACTGGATGTTGAGAAACTTATGGACACCTGGATACTTCAGGTTATTTCTTGCAGAGCACAATACGATTTGTTCGTGAAAGTTCTTCTAGAATCTATGTAATACTTACGAACTCATTCAAAAAATCGCTCATCGATAGAGTGAGTCTGTTGCGAGTAATAAATGAGTATTTGAATAATCAAACTAATCGCTGAAAATGTTCTCCTCATCTCTTCGTGAAATATACGAGGCGAATCGCATAGCAGCTCACTTTGATTCATGAGTGATTCTGATGAAAAGCCTTAACGATATCACATGAATTCCTGCTTGGATATCAAAAAAACCACTAATAATAAACAGATAATCATTTCAGGCCACTTATCCAGTACTAAAGGTGATGAACAACGCTGGAACAGTGACGTATGCTCAGGAGCCATTCATCCAAGACACCAGCGCACTTCAACCAAGTCCATACAATTTCATCTGGATTATACCAGTTTTCTCACAAACGAGCGAAAGTAATAACTTCTCAAACTTTGTAAAGAATCCGATTCTGATATCCTGACGATAGCCTTCAGCTTATTACAAAACGGATTGTCAAAATAAGATTCAAATGGACAGATGATCGTCAAAAAGTGGAGTATCATTCATTGTCTGCGTTGAAAATAGCGAACAAGTTCATTCTGATATTTGGTTCAGATAAAGGCACATAGATATTGCCTTGATTGCGGATTAAGCGAATTAATTGAGTGAAATCTTTCGAATGATTTGTTAAATTCAATGCATTCATGTGATCTTCAGATACAACGTTCCATTATTTCGTTGGGCGTGATGGCTCGAATCCCTTCTGGACAAGACCTCTTGGAAGTGGCTGGCAAGTGGAGAATCCTGCATTCAAGGTTTTGCTTTAATGAAAAGTCACTCAATTCCATTATGTTTATTTCCTGTGTTTTACTGACTGATTGAGCGAACTTTGTCAATTTTCAATTGTAATTCAATGCAGTAAACTTTTGAGTCTAAGAATTTTGAGATGTCAATTTCGACAGAAATAATAATACTGATAATACGAATGAAAATAGCTGTAATAATGGAAATAACGGTATGAAAACGAGGAGTTTGAAGGGATATTTCCGAGTTTGGTATGATGACGATACGTGGAAACCAATTCTGGCTCAACTAAAGAGTAATCCACTTGTGTTCGATGAATTGACAAGAGCACAGTTCATTGCCGATGCAATCGCTTTACAACAGTGAGTTGTTGTTAGAGTGTTAACTGGCGATTGCATTTCTTATTCAAAGTTTGTAGTGAATAAGAAGATCACTGTAAATGGAGTATTATTCAGACTTTACTCGGAATTTCGATTGCTTTATACAAGATAACTGTGAGATGATAATCGATTTTGTAGGAGAGGTTCAGTGACATGGAGTCGAGTTCTTGATTTACTGATGACACTGAAGAATGAGAAAGAACTGGCGCCGTGGTATGCGGCAAAACCAACCCTGGATTTGCTGTTGAACATGTTTAGAAATACAACCAAATCGAGCACAATTCAGGTTTGGCTTCAATTTTTGCATAGTCTTTCTTTTGGTTCCATTCACATTCTGTTGTTGATCACATGGAAACGTAACAATAAACATAAATGTTTAAGAAATTCATTGGAAGTCTAGTAGCCGAGCGTTACACAGCGTTGGGATGGAAGAAACAGGACGATTGGAGTTATGAGTAAGGATAATTGCATTCTGTTCGTCAATAAATATTGTAATTTATTCGCAAGTTGTTTTGTTAATTGCCTATAAATAAAGTGATCCTTGTGATCACTGATAGTGATCAACGATGACATCTCGAGCAGTTATCATTCGCTTTCAGTATGCTTGCACATTATGTGACCGAATGGGCTTGTGAAGTGAACCATGCCGACTGCCGTCAAAGAGCCAGCACACTGCTAAAACAATTCGTCAAAACATGTGCTCATTCGAAATCGGGTACTGGTCGATGTAATAGGTTGGTTCAATTCGATGTTCATTCGTTCTTCCATTCAAGGCAACTGTTCGCTCATTCATCTGAACACGAGCGATTGAAAGCTGAATGGTAATGTGTGTGTAATTGACTGTGTGAAAGAATATAACACAAATTGCACATTATCAACGACAGTAATAATTCGATGAGTCAAATTTAGCGTAGCACCCGAAATGAGACTCATGCAATACTGCTGGGGTACGCGAATGAATGCTGACATACCGGACGTTGTTGCTAAAATGTATCGATGGTTCGAAACGAACTCGAAATACTTTGTTCGTGATACGCAGAATCTGTTAGAAGGACAAACGTGTACAACAAATGAGGCCAGAATGAATGCGTGAGTTGATCACATTATTCACTGTAATCAATTTGACGATTCATTCACTTAATTGAACACATAAGACATTTAAATTGTTACCCTTCGCATCACTGTCTTTACGAGAGAGCCTGTAGTTTGTCAATTGACGTGCTTGCAACGCAGTGGGTTTGAGGTGGTTTCATGAAATTCATGAAGAACACGATTGAAGAGTTCGCTTAAATTAGTGAATAATTTAACGTATTCTTAATTATCGTGAAGAACTAATCAGTCATATTAATGATTTGTATCGAATGTTATGTTTAAAAGATATATAATGTTTCTCATTATATGCACAAAATGATTCTTCTGTAGACTGATAACAGAACTCATCGTTAGCGTGAATGTATAAGTGAATTAAATAGATTAAAATTGCAGTCTTATCGCAGATGCACTCACTGGAAAGTTACCGAGCGAAGTTGTGACATATATTGGCAAAAGAGATACTGAAAAACATTTGTGGAATTATTTCGTGGCACATCCGGATGAGGTGAAATACGGAGTGGTGGACACGTTGGAGTATATGAGTTCAGCGATGGCTCATTGGAATTCTGAAGACGATATCGATGAGGTTCTTTTCATTCGACGTTTACATTTACGTTTCGTTCTCTCCTTCTATAGAGGAGTCGGCTCTGATCGCTGGCCTCATCTTTTTAAAACTCTCAATAAGATTTAGCTTGAGAGCGTTTGAAAACGATTACCACTCACTCGCCTTTGCGCCGTAACACTATTTGTAGATAAATGCCTCGAAATGTTGTCTATCACAGGATTTTGCCTATTTCATTTCTAGGCTGAGCAGTTCCTAGACACGCCTGAGGGACAGATGATGTCCGAAGATGATCAGAGCGCTATCAAGAGTGCTATTAAAGAGGTGCGAAATCGCGTGGAATGGTTATCCGTCAATACGGATCCTATTGGGAAGTGGTTAACCGATAACGTACAACTCTTTTTTGAATAATCACTGACAGACAGCCTTCCTTGCTTTGTCTCCCTCTGTGTTTTGAGTAATCCACTTTTCATTTCGTAAATCTGCTAACACGCTCACAAGCCCTCTTCCTCATCACCTTACTGTTGCTTCTGGCTACTTGTTCACAATCCGTTCAACTTATTTAGTAAAGGAATCCTAACCAGACCTGGTGACGTGATACGGTTGTGAATTGTTATCTGTTATTTTAATTTATTGTTCATTAACGTTATCATTACAGTTGTTTTTCACATACTCCAGTTGTATTACTCAAAATTAATTATTGCTTAATAATGAAAATTTTAAAAAATGCATTCAGATGGCTTGGATTTTATGAATATTCTTCGTTGAATTCACATCTGAGCAATAACGCAAAACAATAACGTCGTTTTCGACGGTATGTCGACGAAAAATCCATTCATACGATTCATTCATAATAAACATTAATGAAAGCAATGAAGGGAGTGAAACATATCGTTGAACAGATTCCGAGATAATATTGATCTTGCGAAGATTATGACCGTTGTTAGGTGTTATTTCACAATATTTTCTTTAAGAAAGACGAATATTTTGCACTTTCGATTAGTTTTTTGCCTTAGAAGATGAACCAGCGATATGAAACGATGAATAAGGAAAATTATGACTTCAAGCAGAAGCCTAGCAGGAAATGAACAAACCAAGAAAACACTGTAAAAGATACCATATTAACATGAATATGTTCCACCATTAATTCATCTGAATTCTTGGCTGTAGCTCATTGTGTGCTAAGACTCTTTATAATTGTCATAACGTAACGTATAATTGTGAAGAAGAATCTTGTAAGACTTTGTCGACATCTGGAGCAATGCATCTAAAAATATTCCGCAGATCAAGCAAATTTGTGATGTGCTGATAATCAAAGCCCTATTTGTGCGACTTTCATTTTGTGCCTGATTACAACCCAAAAGATCATTGATGAACTATCGAACGATTCTTCAACGCGTTTCAGTTGAACGTAATGGCATGCTTTAGGGTAGTGCTGACACGGTTGAGACGTGCTCAAATTAAAATTAAACTTCCAAAGGTAAACACACATTGTGGATTTTATTGCTCGCTTCAACGATTGCTTCTTCGCATATTTGTGTATACAATCAAAGAGCACTTCTTTGATTTTATTACTGATTGATTTGATTGATGTGAAAGAAAAAGAAACGACTAAACACATTCAAGATAGCAAATGGGTGGCACATAGCACAAGAGTTTCGTAAGAGAGTGATAAACTTGAGAAACTGTTACGGCACACGATAGATCAAGAATCAAGAAAGCAAATTTCTTAGATAAATAGCTATCATTCGGCCGGATGAATGGAAAGAACGATATAATGAACGCTTTATGATCTAGCAGATTGCAGCAAATGGAATATATGTTTCGATAATGCAAACTGAATAAAGAAATGATAATCACTTCGACTTACTGAAATCGGTGTTGCAATGCATTTGCCATTTCGCACACATAGGAATAGCAGAAACAAATTACATCCTCACATCTCGTTTGATCGGAGTTTAAAGTTTTCTATGGACGAATAATCGACAATCTTCGATTGCATTCAGAGACGTCCTCGGTATCGCTCGTTATCATTTCGTCTCGTTCACAAACATTTTTCTTAAATGCATTTGAAAGAATTTTATGGTCACAAGTTTTTATTTACGACAGGACAATTTGTTATCTCGGCTTTATCGGTAGTACTATCCGTACCTGCACTCAATGCTTACTAGATTGCATTAAAGCATCACAAACTACATGAACAAATGCTTGCTTAATCGTTAAACTGACAAAATAATTTTCTTTCTATCTTAAACAGTTCATGATCATTCCATTGCCTTTTTAATTTTCCTAAAATAGAAGAATGAACTGTAATCAAAATTATCAGCTAGCTTATTAGTTTCATCCATTGCCATTTGTTTTGAAAGTATCTTTGGTTATTTCGCATAATTATGTTATCTGCTCGGAAACATTGTCAGTTGAAGCACACTTGTATAATCCATCCCAATTCGTTCACATGTTACTTGTAGTATCTAAAATGAGAAAAAAATCTCCAAAAAAAATAATGATGCTGTGGAATGTGAAACCGTCAATTGATGAGTTTCAGAGGAAACGAACTGAATTCGCCTGTCTCAGATATGTTCAGCATTAAACAAATAAATGCTCAAGAATGTGACAGAAATTTTTTGCGGGCTCGACATAATATTCATGCAGCAGCTAGTTGCTTGAGGGCCGAATTGCTCTAGTGATGAATCTTTTCTTGAGGGCTCCTTGCCGTTCACTCCCTCTGGGCGTGATATCGATGGCGAATATGAGTACACTGTTCTCGGTATGGAGTTTTTTTTGCAGTCTAATTGAAAGATGAAATTAATCGCTGGAAAAATCGGCTCGTTACCAGTCAAGATCTCTTCGAATGGATTACACATGTCATTTCACCGATCAGTCCAGCTCTGACTAGCCAACTTGCTCATCGAGTATTCAATTTCAAGAAGCCAATAAAACGCTAGCATGCAATACTAGATAACTGATCGAGGTGCATTGATTGGCAATTAAGCGATATGATTCTGTAATGAGACAGAAATATTTCATCGCATGTTCATAGGAATCGATAACAGACAGCACTCACAGATGACTGACTGTAAATTCTCATCCTTGTTCATTGATGTTTGGTTTTGGGTTTCATAACAGTCTGCAAAAAAAAATCGAATTTAGCATTGAAATGACATGCAACTGTAACTTTAACATTCGTCTTACGTAATTGTTTGTTGGATTGTGCTTGATTTTCTACTGTGCTTACAATGCACAAACAACATTATTAGTAGTACCAAAGAAAGATACTAATCGTCATTTAATGAGCAGATCGGCTTATTTAGTTGATAAATGATTTCGACTCGTCATTGGTGTATAAAAAAGAGGAGAAGATGAACAAGGAACAACACACATCACAGTCTTATCATCAAATTAAATCGTTGTTGACATGAACAAAGAGCATCTTCTTCAAGCAAACAAACCTTAAATTGGTCATCATTGCACGGTCGAACTCATTGGCAGTTTGGTTGACTGAACGAGGCAAGTAACTACCGTCAAAGCAAGAAGCACTGTCCTGAAACGCACCAATACGCTTTCAATGTCATCCTCACTTTGGCTGTTGCTCATCTCGGCTGTACCAATCGTACTCAGTTCACTCTATACTCCACTCGAAAGCAGATGTAAGTTTTTTTTCTGCATTTAAAGACTCCATTCGTCAGTTTAAAAAATGTCAAGAATAATGCTAATAATGATGATAGTAACAATTATAATCAGAACAATCATGAATATGAGGAAGAGACTTCATTGTATTCCTACGGTAATTATATTCATTTAAACAACTTTAGGCGAATTCTCACAGTAATTTCAACTGGAAGAGTATAAATCACTCTTGAGATCATCCGCTGCTATCAAATTGTTGATCAACTGACTCGTTTTAAGATGATCCATCAGAGTTACAATTGGCCGATGTGCAACTGCATGAACGCTCGAAAGCACGGGTGTTAGCAGATTTGCCCGGAACAAAGAATGAACGAATGCGACGAATACCGCATGTGATAACACCACTGCATTATTATGTACGAATCCGACCATACTTTCCGTACAACCAATACTCAATACCCGAACCTGGTAAGTGCTTTAAATCGTTGTTAGAAAGTGTGATGAAATATGTACACTTCATTCGTGCTTCAGCTGATATTTGTAAATATACTAGCCTAGCTGCAGTCATTCACAGGTTGAAAATGCATATCCGTAAGCAACGAATCACGGAAAGCATTGTCCAGAATAATCGTCTCCAAAAAAAGGGTTTTAACATACCGAAACGATACGCAATGAGCATGGAAGGATAGGTTAATTGAAGTCATTCAAGACAATACCATTCGATGCAACTATCACCACCATGTCGGAATTCGTTTGAGTCTTTTCCTAACTGTTCCATGTAATAGCAGATTGATTGTTGGCATCTGATATTTCATGATGTCAGTGTCTAATTTCATGACTTTATCGTCATTTTCATGCATTGATTTCATGAACAGTTATCAATCAGAGCAGAGTTTTGATAGTTGGAGAAAATTTCGAACATTTGTAACAAATGGTGTTTACAGACAGGAATATGACGTTTGATGGGATTCAAACGCTCATTTTCAAAGTGGTGAATAAAACAGATGTGATTACTCTTCATAGTTTCAATTTGGAATATCAGCATATAAAGCTGATGGACAAGGATGGTATTACTATTGAGGATAATATGACGCATGAAGAGAACAAAACACTTCATCATGTGGTGAGGAGAATTTTAGTTCATATGAGATGATCATTGAAGAGTTCGAAAGTGTTAACGTCTACGTAAAAGCGTGGCTATCAAAAGCAATACTGTTCAATCGCATCAGCAAAACTCATAACGAAGACTAAACTGATGTTTTGGCGAGCATCATTCGGTTTGAGCTGAAATTCATTGAGTATCAGCACAGCACCGAACTTCAACTTGACTTGCTCATTTTGCCGTGAACATTTTATCGCAATTAAGAATACAAGTGGTGCAAATGATGAATTTCAATGTTGAAAGCAGTAACAAATCGAGAAACTTATGGCTATGTAAAAATGATGAATGTGAAGCTGTAGAGCCAATGAATTGATATCGAAATGTGAATAGCTGATCAAAGAAATCAAACGCAACATGCAAACAGCACCAACATAGCGTTAAAGAAAATTGGGGCAAATTTCATTAGAAATTTTTGATTATTTAAAGAATTCCTCGTTGAGAGGCATTTGTTGATGACGGTATGTTGTGCTGTAAGTTTAACCCACTTAAGATTTTCTTTTAGATAGTGAGACCAAAGAAAAGACTCACTGTTGATGAAATTTACATGATTCAATATACATACACAGGACATATTAACGATTACAAATCCGCTGGCCTTTACTATACACACTTCGAGGATAAGGAAGGAAATTGGCAGTAAGCATCTTGTTTGCTTTTATACTAGATCGTTTGCACATACAAGGAAGGAACTCACTTCATTGAATCCATTGCGTTGTTCTGATCACTTCTGTATTGACGATATTGATAAGTGAGCTAATCTGATCAGTGTCGAGTTCGAATGGTTGCAGTTGGATAGTTGTGACGCATATGGAACCGGCACGAGCTCGTGCGGTATTCCCGTGTCTAGATGAACCAGCGTACAAGGCGATATTCCACATCACGTTGATTTATCCGTCGGGTTTGATTGCACTCGCAAACACTATGGAACGAACGCCTGTACCACTTGGCAAAGAAACGTAAGACAAATTTCATTTGTTGTCGCCAGCATTCAGTGCTGCTCTCTGCATCCAGGCAATGGACGCCAAACGGTCCATCACGAAACAGGGCACATTCCGATCGTCACTGGTAATGTTATCACCAGGATGGCTAATTGTCAGAATTATGCTTGTATTGAGTTAAACCAGTGACCAGTCCATAAATATTTATGTCACCAAAACATTTGAAATGTGTCCGCTCCTCTGAATCAAACTGGAACCAGACATTCCATACAGTGCTAGTATAGTGAATGAACGTATCTCAGATTGGTTTCTAACTATGAAGAGTGTGACGTTAGGGAGAAAGCGTCGACGTGCGAGAAGAACTCCGTTTCTAGAAATGGAACAGAAAAACGCCATTTGGGCCTGAGTCAATTAAATCGCTTCACATGCTAAAACGTCAATTCCAAACAGGACTGTATGGCGCATATGTTGCGGTATTTTGATGTGCAATGCAGACTGATTGAATATCCACGCCAAAAAACAACTACTTCTCTTGCAGACCTGATTCAGCATGGAGTGTAATTCAGTTCCCACCTTCACTCAAAATGTCAACTTATCTGGTGGCGTTTGCGGTTGGACCATTCGTGAAACAGGAGAAAGTAGATCCAACGGGAATACTGGTAGGATATTGTTGGCAATAGGAATCTGCTTTAAACCGCACAAAATAACGAACATTTTACTGTTTCTTCACTGATTTGCTGCTGAAATATTTCATTTGAGAAATGCACGTCTCACAATTCATGGGTGAACAGTAACAGACCTGTTCAAACACAATTGATGATCTGAGTAGATCCAACAGGCATTCGAGGGAAGCTTATGTGGTACTAAGCGTTCTCTTGCAAATAAAACAAGACTATCATCTTGAAATTAATGATCACTGATTGTGAGAGTCGTTGACTATTCATAACTCAACGTTATTTGAGTTTTAAGATTTATTTATCATTATTCACGAATTCATTTGGTAAGGAGAAGAAATTTCACATTGTGTTTGTGGAGAATGTATTGGACGTGAATGATGGTTTTTGATGGAAATGTAGCATTGACAGAAGGGCGGACGAGTGAATTTTTTTGTAGGTAAGAATCTGGGGTTGGACTGGCCAAGAGAAATACCTGGAGTTCGCCGCAAATACATCAGTAAAATGTCTCTACAAAATGGGTTTATATACGAACTTCAGATATCCAATGCCTAAATCGGGTTAGTGTACAAAATTGCTTCCAAGAGAGAACGGATATTAGTTTCAAATATATCACACGAAGCGAAGTAAATTCGAACCTTCTGTGGTACTGATCATATCGCAAAGTCACACTTCACTGTTATACTACTTGTAGTTGATGTTTTACTGTGAGTGCATTCGTCACTTGAAATTCATTAGAAATAATCTTTGACAGACGTTGGAAATATGTTCGTTTCTTGTGTAGGCATTCATGTGAGTACACTGTAATGACGCTGTGGTTCTAAAGTTTGACAGAATTGCATTATGATTGTCGATTTAAAATGTCTTATGGTGTTCAGATCAACTTGGCTTACCAGAATTCGTTGCTGGTGCAATGGAAAACTACGGTTTGATCATCTATAAGTATCAGTTTATCGCATTCGATCCTGAAGTAAGTGACTCGTTCACTCGTTAAATCAGCATTTACAATAATTAATCAAGAGTAAATATTACAACTATCAATGCATTCTTCATTCTTTAACAACCTTACAATTGTTTCCGTACAATTGACGATGTGAGCGCAAAAAATCATATATCTTTGTCAGTTTCATCTTAATCATTGATTTGGCAGTCACAAATGCCTAGAAACCGTCTTCATTGGAATCATTCGTTGATGTTTGTCTTGATTGCTCAGATTCAATCAACGTACTACAAACAAGCCGCAGCACGAGTGATGTGTCACGAATTGGCGCATCAATGGTTTGGTGATACTGTGACTGCACTGTGGTGGGATGATCTGTTCCTTCAGGAGGGCTTTGCGGCCTTCTTCGAGAACTACGGTCTCAGAATGGCATTGCCTGAACAGATTCCATTCTTGGTTTGTTTCTCTGCTTGTTTATCGGGCATTATTTGTGTGGACTTTTAACGAGACTTCCTCATTTACCGAATTATTGACACGAAATGTATTCTGTGGGAAATATGACGAACAAAATTCTTTCTAGTAGCCACCAAAAGTGACCAATTCGAATCGCATCTTGAGAAAGGTTTTTCAATGAAGTTTTCTTCAGCAATTCGGTAAAATATCAAGAATACGTGTCGCAACATTAAGAATGAGTTTATTCGTAAAACATCAAATTTTTTGCTCACCATATGATCGTTTACATACGTTCGGCAAAAATGCAATGGAAGTGTCTTATTCAGGAGGGTAAATTCCTAGTGGAATCGCAGCAAGGTGGTCTTGAGGCCGATGCGGTAGTCAAGACGTCTCATCCGATTTACGACGTCAATGGACCGTTCTTTGACGGTGAGTAACCGTATGATCAAGATGATTCGTACTGGTAAAATGGTCCCATCCCCCACACACACGCACACACAAAATGTTGCTTTGATTGCTTTCAGCTATCACTTACCTGAAAGGATCGTCAGTGTTACGTATGATTCGAGCCGTAATCGGACCAGAAAATTTCCAGAAAGCACTTCAAGAGTACATAAAGATGTACAAGTTCAGTAACGCGGATCATCAGATGCTCTTCAAACGTTTCACAGCTGTAAGTTTATTGTCATCACATTACCACACGGCACAAGATTGGTGGACGAATAGAATCGGTTGAGTGTTGACGCTTCGATACTTTGCGCTAAAATTATTTGCATGATTTTAGCACAGAATCACACAAATGATGATCGCGTGTGCTTGATGCTTTGATACTTTGTCAGTTAGATTTCCGAGCTGCGCGATATTGCTATTATTATTTGCAGGCAAGTCAACATAACCGCTGTGATTGGTGTGATCGTCCATTGGATGCAACACTCTTTTTGAATCCATGGTTCTTACAACAGGTAATAATCACCTCAGATTCTTTTCATTATTTGTGTTGGATTTTTTGGACACGTTTTTGGTAGCAGCGTTGTTTTGATGGAACGCTGCTAGCGCGGGTATGATTTACACAAACAAAATCAACAATAGATGTACCAGCAATGATGATGGTTTATACATAATTAAAAGCATAACATGATATAGAATTGCTACAAATATGAGCTGTCAAGATAAATACGAATAGAACTGAATGTGTGATAAAACACTAACAAAGCAACAAAGAAAGGTTTGTGAGATGCGATTATTCACGACACTATCACTTTTCAAATCAACTCATTGCGTTGGATGATACGAAAGTCAGTCGGAAATTTCGGACCTCAAGGCTGACCACTACATGCAACTTAGATACCTACATATAAATCAACTCGTACAGCTGTTCGGTTAATATTGAATCTGCATTGATTTATTTCGGAACTGCAAATGATATGTTGACCAGAAGAGTTGATCTTTAAGAGTTTCCCCGAAGTCATGGTAACTAACAATCAACCAACAGCTCCCGCGGTGCTCACCCAAGAGCCATTCAATGCGTGGGATACACTACCGCACAAGCAATCCATCTACAACTTCTCATGGCCTGTTCCTATTTTCTACCGAGATTATAAAGACAATTACAAAAGTCAGTCGGCTAAGTTCAAGTGGTTGCCACCAGGTATTTATAATTTCATTTGTCAGTGTAAACTTCTACTCTTTTTTTCAGACCGATGAGTTTTTATACATGACATTACGAAAAGTTTCTGAATTGATACGAAAGATGACTGGCGATTTACGATATGTATCTCTTCTGAATTCGTCTATATTCTTCTTCTATTCTGTTCTATATTTTTCTATATAACTCTTCTAAATTCGAACCGGAAGAATTTAGTACAGTGAGTAACCTACATAAAATGTGCATCTTAACGATGCATTGCTTTGTCTTGCTTCGTTTAAAATAGGCTGAAAACATGATACGAGTTGCAGTAGGGTATTCACCGTGCCCAGCTAGCTTCGCTGTTAGTCGTAAACCGACCAAAGTGCAAATGGAATCAGCACACTGGGATATGGATAATGCGAATGCGAGCTCGTTTGTGCGTGTGGAGTACGACGATATCGGTTACGATCGCTTAATGCAACGCATACGCATCAAACCTGATGAATTCTCATTGGGTGATAAAATCATTCTGCTCGCTGATCGACTGGCTTTCTTGCAGTCAGTGGTTTTCATCTATATTCGTTCCTTTTTCGATTCTTACTGAAACTGACAGTGAATATGAGACGCCAACGTGCGATTGTTTTAATCGCACTGAAATTCATCGCATTTAGACGAAAAATGCAACGAAATGAGCCGTTCTCGTATGATCGACTGATGGATGTTATAACAACGGTTCTACCCGGTGATACACAGTTTGGCATGTTTGAAGAAGCGCAAAAGGTTATCGACCCATTGGAGCTGATGTTTTTAGATGGACCTGACTACGGGTTATTTAAGGTATTGCGCTTAATTTATCTGCAGTTGATTTCCTCTTTCTGCAAGGAAATTAGAACGATAAACGTGGAATTGCACTGTACATTGCATAGTGTCAACGAGAACTTTCAAATCGATTTTGCGTTGTTAAATAAACCTTTGCAAAATGCATGAAACTGAGTGTCAGTTTTATTATATTTCAGAAATTCATCGCAAAAGTTCTCACAAAAAATTATGACAAACTCAAATGGCAGGACACAGGCTTCTGGGATGACGAGTAAGCATTTAAAGAGAACAGATGTCTCAAATTCAGTTCTTTTTGCATTTGCGGTTCCACTCTTCTTATTACTAGCTCATATGCAAACACGGTACATGATATATTCTCACAGTCATTACAGTTGTGTCGAAAACAAATACAACTGATTTCGGATTGTTCATTTCTCATTCTGAGTTTGTCGCATTCACAAGAAGTTCATGGAACCGATCTTATATTCGAACCTCGCATGTCTCAGGCAATTGCATGGAAACACTTCCGGCTGAGACATGCAGAGCTTATGTGAAAGAAAACTCTGGTGGTTGACTCTTAACATATGAAATAGCTAAAGGTTCTGTATGTGGCCATCAATCACTTTCATATATTCAGTGCCACCCGATATCTTCTCCTTCCATATGCAGTTCGTTACGACTTGAGTGATTCGGTGGATGAAGGAAGAAAGTTATTCGAGGACATGCTGCAGGAATGTGCGACAACGACAACTGGAGTCGACAAATGCAATAAGTAAGTTATTAATTCTTGTTTCAAACGAATGTTACTGATGTGATTTTATACTGCCAATTTTCGCACATTTTAATCAAGCCATTACTTATTCCAGAGAGATTCATTTGCTCAACAATTACAAATCACTACGAGTTTAGGCCTCGCTTTCACCACAAATGTCAAATTCTGACTTCCTTGACATTGTCATTTCTACGCAAACAATGAAAGAATCCACTCGAATATTTTCAAAACTTTATAGAACGAAGTTCCTTGTGGCGAAAAATTGCAATTGCATTTATCAAAAGCATGCAAGTAAATTTCTTATAGACCGAGTCGTACGATACAAATCATCGAATTCGGCTTGGCTGGATAAAATGAAAGGTCGGGTGTACTAGGAGTTTTAAAATTGTTTACTTCAGGATAAATCCCGATGTGCGTATCCCGGCCTACTGTGCTGGTATCAAACGAGGCACGTCCGCGGATTTCGATCGCCTAATGGAACTATTGGAACAACAATACAAGAACCAGTTTTATTTCTATCAGGAATATTACGCTATGCTTGAAGGAATGGCATGCACGACAGTTCAAAGTGATATGGATAAGTAAACTCCAAAATCATCTAGTCCATAACAGCCTCTCATTCAGTGTGTGCTCGGGAAAAAATATGGAGCAACTTTTTTGGTTTCGAAGAAGATTCAAGATTTCGAAATGATTTGTATATCAATGCGAGTGAATGATTACGTTAATAATCGGAATGCTGATGGTTTATGTGTCTATTTTGGAATCAGATGCATACACCATTCCATTGCATACCATGCAAAGGCCATATTTCGTGAAGTTTTTTCGTTTGATAGATTTTTAACAGAGTATCACAGGAACATTCCAAGTGACCCACTTGATTGATCATTTATTTAGATTGATCCACAGAGCGCTAACATTGGTGCGATTCCCGCAAGATAAGTACAAATTGGCCAGATTACCCTATGATATCATAATCAAGAACCCGATGACGGGGCAATGGATGGCTGAGTATTTGCTCAAGAATTCGGCGGAGATTGTGAACAGTGTGAATTTCGAGGAGTATTTGCGTTCGATGACATCCGTTTGGCACACCGAAGCGAGATTGGCTCAAGTAACATTTTATACTCCAAATGGATTAGTTGTGATAGAACAAAGCGTCATAACCAATCTTTAGATGAAATCCATCCGAGATGAACTAATCAAAAAACAACCATCAGTCAATAAAGATTTACTTGATAAATACGTGGAGGTAACGCAACAACATGTCGACTGGAGAAACAAGTATTACCCTGATCTGTGTGAGTTAATAGTCCATTATTTCTGCTATTGTTTTCCTCAGTTTGATGAGTGTGGCACACTTCAGTTCATGAGTTGTTCTGACACTTGATGGGATGAATTTATCTGCTTGTTGGCATTTGATAATGCTTATTTCAGCGAGAGTGTTCTACAATGAATACGTCGTTGGGCCATTCGATATGGAAAACTGGAATCACAAATTACCGCTTGGTCTGAAACCAATCTCGTATGATCTCGAGATCAAACCGCATATTCCCGGATCGGCTAAATATGAATGGTATCGAAATATGACCTTCGAAGGTCACGTTAAGGTAGAAATTTCTTTTAGGCAGCAGTTCCATCGTGCATATATGCTATCAGCCGCATACCCAAAGGTAGAGGTGCAGGATTTGCCCCCCCCGCTCTCTTGGGGGTTGAAAAAAAGGAGAAAGAAGGGAGAGCGATAAGGGGAAAGTGTTGGGAAGGAAGAGGGTGGTGGGACAAACAAGAGAGAAAGGAGAGGATGTAAAGGAGAATGAAGAAAAATAAACGCAATAATGTCCACCTCAGAAGTCAACTATTTTTCTGGACCAAACCATTTTGCGCCCTCTTCTCTTTGAAAAAAACTCCTTTCCACGCCACAGTATGCTATACATCTATCAATCCGATTATGAACTGTGTTTGGTTCATTTCCAGCCATCAATTATTCACTGAGCAATGGCAGTGATTAGTTACGGAAATTGCCTCTTTGTGAACAAAATTATCAAAAACATAAATCCAATTTTTAGTATAGCGCATCTTAGCTCCCAATATTAGTGCACGGAACAGGCTTCGACCTCCACAAGAATTTCATCTCGCCTATTCACTTAGCAGTCTCCGAGATATATCACTAACCATAAAGCACGATCATCTCAACATCGAGAACACTTCCCAATTTCAGATGAATTTCACGGCCACTAATGAAGCAGTCTCCGGCAAAATCACTATCAACGCACATCGTATGGTTCTTGAAGCCTCGAAGATAACACTCAAAAAGGCTGATGGCACAATGGTGCGGCCGTATACTCCTGAAACGATTGAGAAGGATTTCGATTTAGGTTGGTTCATTTGAGTGTACTACCACTCTTAGTTTGTGCGGTTTTAAATTTGCTTCTGGAATGCGACGGAATTCTTGATTCATGAGCATATCCGATTGCAACTAAAATCGAATTTTCAGCTTTCCTCACGATTCCACTTCCCTCCGATATGAAAATAGAAAAAGATGAAGTGTGGACGTTGGAGATCAACTATACCGGTTTCATATTCGGTCATCCAAGCAAAGGTGTTTACACGAACACAAACTTCTACGAATTCAACGGCAAGATGGCGTACGTTTTGTGTTATTTCCTCGGGAATGCATCATTGTTGCGTGTCGTTCGTGAATTTTATACCGCAAGAAGCACTGATTAGGAAGGATTTTGGTCATGTTCTATTATCAACCGTTTGACTAAGTCGTTGCTTGCGTATGGATTGGCTGATGAATCGTTCATGTTATCTATTCATGTTATCGCATTCATGCTGGCTGACCACAAGTGGGGATTCGTTATAGGCGGACATTTTAAGAAATTTATACCCATGTCACTCCAATTTCATCTTGATTATGAACAAGTTGTTTTATTTACGCAGTGTTTTGCATGCGCCAATTGAATCACTTATAAACGGCATTATACCTCATTTCGAAAATGGTTCAAGTTTCTTGAAAATTTATGCTGTTCCATGAGTACATCCACTATGAATGGGTTGCTCTATTGACCACGACTGTGCGATTGCGCAAAGTTTATCGACTGGCCTATTATCTACGTTTTCTGCGGCATTCATTAGTCTGCCGATTAAATTCAGTACATGAGGACTAATGTGCACCTCTTCTAGTGTCTAACGAAACTGTCGTTGTTTTCAGATGGATCTTCTCGACATACTTCGAATCAGGACCAAGTGCACGATCGCTCGCGCCATGCTTCGATCAACCCAACTACAAGGCCACCTGGAAAATCACAGTTCATCATCCGGCTGATATGATCGCACTCAGCAACATGCCCGAAGAAGGCTTCACCATTCAACCAAACGGTCAGTTTGCTATTGCAAATTGTCTCGCACACTTCATAGCATAGCGCATATTCCATTCGCGGCACAATAACGCTCCAATCAGTTAAGCAATTAAAACAGTCACTGTAGTAAGGTGAAACGAAAGCTGAATCGCTACTTTTGACAGATTAATTTGCATCACTTCTGTGCTGCACTTACTACTGATTGTACTTGAGCACATAACAGACCGATCCGTAGTCCTTCGAATATCCTCGAAGTTGATCATAATGTTGAGTCATTATATTTGCATTCGTATTGATTTGCACAATCCCATTCGTTGAAGGTTGGGCAACAAGCTATTTCCCAACAACTCCGATAATGTCCAGTTATTTGATTGCTGTTGCGGCCGGTCATTTCGCATCACTGCAAACCGTCTCGAAGACTGGCGTATTGGTACGTACATGGGCATGGACCGGTATGGAGAGATATGCTGAAACCGCTTTACGGGTTCGTTTAATCGCGTTTAGAAATTCTCAGCTGAACGTTGTCAAAATATCCCGAGCACAAATTTTGCTCTTAAACACCGCAAAACACTCGATATTGAGCAACGACGACTCATGCACAGAATGAGAATGCCTCTTTGAAGTCAGCTATTTCCCGAATCTACGGATCGTATTAGTTGTGATTATATGGCTTAATAAGCCGAAATAAGTTCGTATGGCTGAATAACCTTCCAATATCATCTTATTATGAGCAGTAAATGACGTTCTTCGGGGTCTGATCTCCGAAAACGATCATGTTCCGAAATCAAAAATGAGAAGTTGAGAAAGGAAAACTCTAAATCATTTAAAAAACCATAAACTCTTTGTTTGAGTCATTAAATTAACGAAACGATTCATACTGCAGACGGCAGCCGGTCAAGTTGATTTCATGTCGACATACTTCAAATTCCCTTATATGCTTCCAAAACTCGGTGAGTGGCAATCGTTATTGCGCTCAATTTGCACATTATCATCAATGGTCGTTCATTGATGATCGATTGTGTTATTTTCAGCAGTTGAACGATTCGTGCATTCATACACAGAAATCTCGAAATGATGAAATTGTTTTCTTACGTGTAGATCATCGTTGAAGGATTTCTACTCTGAAACTATTTGAATTCGAAACTGACATTTGAGTTGTAAGAATAGCAGAGAAAAAACATTTTGTTCATGTATCCAGAATCTGACTTGTGAGATGCGGATTTTGGAAATTTCAATTCGTTTTCACCAATGAAATTTTAATTCATGACCGAATTGCGGTTTGAGCAGGAAAAGAAAGAAGTTTTGGATGCAGAAGGTGATAGAGATTGATTTTAGATGTTCTGGCACTGCCACAATACACAACTATGCACGGCGCTGAAGAGCATTGGGGTTTCATCCATATCCTCTATCGTTACATGCTGGCTGATAAGGCGTATGCAACTGCCGATGACTATGCTTACATCGCTTCGATCACATCACACGAAACCGTTCATCAAGTTCGTTTGATATTTGTCAGATTCTTCACTCCATCCTGATTCATATAGGTCAGCAATTAGAGAAATTATGACAATTGTATAGATAAAACAAGCGAAAGAGATGCGTATTTCGCCACATATCGTGATTAGTGTTTGTCGGGGAGCAGTTTTCGCCCGAAGGGGGGGGTAGGTCCCCGCGGGGAGAAAATTGGACAGGGGGGGTCCTCGCAAAAAAATCGGGAAGGAAATTGCGCGAGAGGAGCGCTCTCTGCGTCCCCCGCCGGAGTCGTCGACGGGGAGCCCGTTCCTCGACGAACACTACTCGTGATTATTCAGTCGTCGATTGCGTTGCATTGAAATGTGAGTATTATTTTTAGTGGTTTGGTAATTTGGTGACAATCGAATTCTGGCCATACATCTTCCTGCAAGAAGCATCTGCAAATTACTGGGAAACCAACGGCTCCAACAGAACATTCCCAGAGCAACATGCAAATGCTGTATGCTTTAACTGATCGTTAGTTATCCAAAAGGTATGAGTGATGAATGTGAACATACACCTCGGATCGTTAAGATACACTAATGTCGTGCCACGATGATCACATGCTGTTCTCAGTTACTATATCGGATATTCATTTAGGAATTTGATTTCAGAAATTGGAGCGATTCTTGAAAGCTTATAGTGGTTTCATCACGGACTCTTCGACGAGAACCTCGAAGCCAGTTGTGCCGGACAAACCATTGTATTTCACTGGCATACCGTACAACAAGGTGTTATCTTACTGCAACCATACCTTGCCCATACCCTACAATATAACAGCTAGGTAGTCACTCCATACAGAGGAAAGTGACGTGAAATGGCATCTAAATTCGTTCAGTTCACCTATCCCATCTTGACTTCTATATTGCTCTCAGTCATTTAAATTAAACCATAACAATTACCGTATTGTGATTGCTGATATTGTAACGATAAACCATCTGCAAGCAATACTTCCAACCAGTGCCTCATAACCGCACTTCTTAAAGGATTACATTCATTACGCCTATTTTATTCTTCATCCTACTTCACGAAATGAATGATCACTTCTATCTTCATACCTGACGTTTCATTGAAGGGCGCAACATTGCTCTATATGATGAGTCAAGCACTAGGTGCACCGGTCTTCCAAGAAGGTCTACAAACCTACCTGCAGGCATATCAATACAAAAACGTCATTCCGTCCAATATGTTCACTCATTTGACTGAGGTGGCGTTTACACTGTTCATTTTTGTGGTTGTAATCTTCGGAAGTTATTCAAGAATCGACCGAAATTATGGAATAACTGTTGATCATGAGTTGGTCATATTACTGTGTGACCACCGACCGTTTTTCCAACATCCAAACGATGACCATTAGTGATCAATCGATTTTGAGCCAGATATTTTCATTTTGGATGAACTGAAAATCCCTCTTCATTTTTATGTTTAAAGGTAACCTGATCTTAGATCGAATATTCGGGGCTTTTGCTATGCATTTGCTGGTAGAGGTATTTTTCAGGCAGCTAGGAAGAACAATGTAATGGGATGGGACAATAAACCGTTGGATATGGCCGAATTGATGGGCGCATGGATATATCAGGTGTGCTTTGATTGATTTGATCAAACGATTCGTTTGCATAGGTCATAATAGTGTTCGATTTGATAAATGAAAATTTTTGATGGATCACAAGTTCGCATTCAAAATCGTGGACTTATCCTGTCTGTCGCTTTCCATTAGCACAAACTTTCTTATTACAATACTATTGCTGTCTCTGAGGTTGATTTGGTAATATGAAGCGGTAGTAAGAAGCACATGCAGTGAACGAGTTGTATAAAGGTGATACAACAGCTAACAAGAATCTCTGAACAGTATAATGCACGATAGAATGTAGGAACATTATGTTATGGATCGTTTGATATATCTTATCACACTACGTGTATTATTTGGTTGTTTGCATATTGTCAAAAACTGATTTACAAAAGGTTAGAAGTAATTCGGACTTCTTTTACAGGCAACTTATCCGGTACTGAAGGAAACTGTTGATAATGACAACAATGTTGTGTACTCACAAGAACCATTTATCAAGGACACAAGCGCTCTTCAAACTTCCACTTACGGTTGGGTATGGAATATTCCAGTGCATTCACAAATGCAGGGCAAACCAGGTGAGATAAATCATTGCTAGTTTGCTCATGATCACTTTGTTTATATTCAATACTAACAGACTCATTCAAGAAGTGCCACTAAATGATCGATTACATTCGTTTTATAGCCATTAGATCACCACGTTGTATGATTTGTATTTATCTGTAAGCGATAGAGCATCAACTGAATTGTATCTTGATTACCTACTTATGTTTTTATGACAAGTAAATTCATGTTAAACATATGTGGATTCCTGAGAATATCAACGAAATATTGTGATGAATCGCAGTCTGCAATGTTCCCACTACCACTCAGCAATATGCCCTCACTCGAAATGAATACCTGATTGCTCATTGTTAGGAAGAGTCCTGAACTATTTCGTCGGTAAAGACGGAGGTTCGAATGCGCTATGGAAACGAACATTCGACGGTAATTGGCAAGTCGACAATGCTGCCCTAGGCGTATGTCATTTATGAGCATCACACCATCACCACCTAAGCACTTGCTTAAAGCCTCATCACGTCTTTCAGTTTTGCCATCTGATAATATTTCATGATGATAACGATTCATACATCCAAACGTTTTACGTGATCATCAGGGAATACATGAGGAAAGCGAGAAACGTCTTCGCTTTCATGCCTATAGGATCAATTTCTCCGTGAGCGCACAGACACTGAACTTAGTGACTGTGGAAGAAAGATTATGAAAAAAAGATTGCACTGCCTACACATGAAAATATTGTCATGAATTGAGATTGTTCTAAAATGATATGGAGATAAATATTTGGATATGAACTAAAGTACAGTTTCTGTGGCAGTTCTCCTGATCCAACAACAATAAATCAAATTCGATGCAAAAATACATCGCTCACAATGAATCGAAACTCGGATTGAAACATTAGGATGCAGTTGATACATTTCCACTGACACACGCATTATTTCACAATTAACGATGTTTTTTGTGAAGGGATTCTTCCGTGTTTGGTACGATGAGAAGTTATGGCAACCGATTCAACAACAACTCGAATCCGATCCGTTCGAATTCGATGTTCTCACAAGGGCGCAACTCATCTCAGACACTGTTGCACTTCAACAGTCCGTATTCCTTCTCATACGATCATATATTTTCATTTTGCACCTCGTAATACCTATTGCGAGTGTCTGACTCAAAACGCACTCACATATCACCAAAAAATGCCCTCAAACAATTGATGTAACATGGAACAATTGAAATTCTAAGTTTTTTTTCAAATCCATCTGGCTAAACTCATGCATCATGCTCTTCGCTGCGCGAATCTCTTGCATTAGATTTGTTGAATAGATGAGAAGATGAGGGATATGAACGATGAATTCGTTAATTAAATAAGAAGTGACGTTACTGTTGCCTAATGAATTAAACATGTATACTTCTCCTGAGTACATTAAAAGTTTTTTTTCCGGTGACTGCTGAAGAATGTGATAATAACTGACTGATAATGATTACAGAAGAGGATCACTGAACTGGGATCGAGTATTAAAAATTGGTCTTTATTTGGCAAAGGAGACAGAATATGCACCGTTCTTGGCGTTCAGACAGACCATTCGCGATTTCATCACAATGTTCTCGGCAACAAGCTCGAATGCGGTCGATAAAGACAACTGGGACTTGGTAAAGGTACGTGGACTGCGAAATGATACGAATTTGATAGTTTCGACATTAAGCAAACATTTGGTGGGAGATGAAAATGAGAAAGTAACTAACAATAAGAATTGTTTCAGCGGTATCTCCAAAAAGTCATTGGACCAATTTACGACAAAGTGGGATGGAAGAACAGTTCTGACTGGACTCAGAGGTGAGTTTCTTTTTGGAAATCTTCCCCGCCAGTTCTCTTCGACGATGAAACGAATGAACTTAGTCATACGGAAATGAATTCAAGAGCTTTGTTCTTGTATTCTATTTGTTATTTCAATCATTCACTTGTTAGTTATTCCTCAACTCAACCATACAGTATGAAATTCACAGCCTTTAAGATGAATCGGTTGAATTTGTCACGTATCAATTGTCAATCAGGCTTCGAAATGACAACTGACTGCCACTTTGGCTCTGCCGGGTAATATAAATAATGATTTTGCAGAATGCTCGCATCATTTGCCACTGAATACGCTTGTAAGCTCAGTTACTCGGATTGCCGTCAGAAAGCGTCAACGAGCTTCATTGATTTCAAGACAAATTGCGAAATGTCAAGATCAGGAACTGGTTTATGTAACAGGTAAGGTAACGACGAACGCGATACTTTATGCTTTTGACATCCATACTGCCATGCGTTCTTCAGTATTTCGTTGTGCCGAATTCTGTTTTGCAGCCGAATCTTCACTTACTGGCGTTCTGAAGCAGACGAAGAAATAATTGCGGGGACTAATTGATCGCTTTTCAGCATGGTGCCCGACTTGAGAAGGACGCAGTATTGCTGGGGAGTTCATGAAAATCCGGAATCGATCGACGTTGTTGAGAAATTATACCGGTGGTTTGTGGACAATTCCAGATACTTCCACCGCGATACCGAGAATCTTCTCGAGGCACAAGCGTGCACGACGGATGCAACACAACTAAAGGAGTATGTTTGTTGGTATTATTGCAGTTGTTATGCTAATCGAAGTGATTCATTTGCGGATTAAATCAGATAGATGATACCTAGCCATCTATCAGCTTTTTTCTATCAAAACAACGAAAAAATTATGCAATTAGGAAGTTCGCTCAAAAATATGTTGAACGTTTGATGGAAGTGCTTGATTGATGGTAAATTCAGTACTCGTTAAACGATGGTTATCGATTGATTGATCTTAGTGAACGATCAACTAATCTTTTCATCAGCCAGCTCACAACATATGATTTCAGCTTGATTCATAAAACCGTGATGGGTGAACTACCCACAGGAATGCTTAAGTATCTGGGTAATCGCGATGAAACGAAACGGGTGATGTGGGATTACTTCAAAACGAATTGGACACTCGTTTCATTCGGTGTACCGCCATTCCAAGACTATATGGAAGCAGCTATGACGTTTTGGAACACACAGGAGGATCTGAACCTTGTAAGTGCTCATTGATAGCATACGTTCCATGTGGATCAAATCTTTTACTGCTATTCAAATTCTGTGCTGTTCGATAGGACTTGATATTTACGGAACATTTTCATTCAGTTATGACTGCAAACAATAGAATTTTTTGTTCTAGAATGTACATATTGCTAATGCGACAATAATAACAAAATTTTTGAAGGTTCAATAAAATAATGACAACTCATCGATAGAACTTCTTATCAAGTTATTCGTTTCATATTCGTCTGGTTGCATTCATTTGTTTACAGGCCGATGGCTTCTTGAACGGCGCCGAAGGAGATATGTTGTCAGATGATCAGAAAACGCAAATGAGAAACGCGATGAAGAAAGTTGAAGCGAGAATAAAGTGGAGAAATGACAATCAACAAGAAATAATACAATGGTTAAGAGACAATGTTCCAAGGCTTTATGAGTAAAGTTATAAACTCTGTGATCAATTGTCAAGTTCACTTAAACGTTACTTTTATTGAAAATTTGTGACACTTCAAGTATGATTTTTGCGTATTCTGTGTTCTCTTCATCCATTCGTATTGTCTCTTTTGAGTATTGGTTTATTGAAAAAGTAATGAGATTACGTTTAGAGTTGCTTATCCGGAATAAATCTTCATGATATTTATATGTATTCGTTCCAAGTTTGATTTTATTTGTTGCCTTTGATAATTGCCAATTACAAGTAATGTGTGTGTGCATTCATTAGGTCTGATTGCGTTAGTAAGTTATGACTGGAATATTTCTCAGTTTCGAAAATGAATGCAGATTCACCTCCAATTAACTCAAGTTACGTTGTTACGGAGGTGATTTTGGATCGTGGAAATTGTATAAAGACAACATCGCTTATTAAGTTTACAACAGTATAGTGCAGTGCATCATTCCAATTCGCAAAACATTCACAAAACTTATCACCAATGATAAGACTGTTTAAACGAATGTAGCGTTGTAATAAAGCAGTGAAAAACATTACACAAATAAATTAAATTCGTCAACAATTCATGTTATTTTGGTCAATTTCTCCTGAAACACATGTGCATTTTGGTCAATTTTCGCTGAAACACTTCGGCATTCGGGCACTTACTCTTGCCAAACCTCGCTCCATCCCTTCACATGTTTCATCACCAACCAAATGAAGCGAAGAAATGCCCGATTGAGCTGATAGTCGACCAACAGTTGGGTATCATCCCCAGCAAGAACAACTTTCCAAAAGAACTGGCACCGCCACTACTAAGAGTAATCGAGTTCGGGTAATGTTCGATAAGTGGGCTTGTCACCCGTATGATAACCGTGGTTGCTTTCATCACTAATTGCACCTATGGTATGAGCTGGGGAAGCATATTTGATACCTTCAAGAGGACACGCCTCATACTTCGGGCTAGTCCGTCTCCGATAGAGGATATTTCGCCTTACGGAGTCAAATCTGTGTTTTTTGTACCAGTTTTTCGATTTCCTTTCAGCACATCTTTGAAAGTCAACGGGATGAAACTCCTTATCCAGACACATTCGTATATCCGCCAGAAAATATTCACCACTCTAAAGAGCAGTTTTTATAAAAATTTCCCAATCTATAATAGTGATGCCAAAAAAATTCAACAAATTCCGCAAATATCCATCCAAAAGTACCGTTTTATTTTTTCGACAGTGTACTTGAATGCTGCAGCCGTTCGTCAGATATGTTGTGATTGCTTTATGAATATCATCTGAACGATAAGACGACTCCGAGTTCGGCACAATATTACTGCGACGTAATGCTCTAAAAGCAGTTTGCAATTGGTGTTCATAATACTCCTATTTAAAGAGACCACTAAAACGCACTCATCAACAGGATATTGCTCATGCAAACGCAGACTCTCCGAAAAGTAGTTCAGCGCTCCTCGAGTTGCTTGCACGTTCCATGCACACGCTCCATGCTTTTCCCATTCATATTTCCTTAATTCATCACCGCTATATATATGTACGTACTTAATTATGATAACAATAACAGTAAAACATAATTCAGCAATAAACAAACACACACCAAAATGACGTTACAGATTTGCCAGTAAATAAATTCGGCCATTCCAGTTCCAACTGCTTTTCTATTTGAGCAATTTGACTCGGTTTAAACTTTTCATCGTGTGAATGACAGAGGCTTCGTGATGTTGTCCTAACCAAGAAACAAACAAAATCAATTCAAAATATCGCGAAACATACATGCGATATCAAAACAATAAACACTAAACAAACTGATATATTTCACTGTCAGATTCGGATTGGCTATGTTTAACTATATAAAGTGTTTATGGCAACGGGCATTTATTGTTTGGCAATAAGGTAGAGCAACCCAACACCTCTGTGATGGCCAAATCAGTCATAACAAAATTTGGAATTTCATGAAGACAAGTGATTCCCAATACTATTTTCATTAGGTGCGCGGAAAGAAGGATGCCAGGGAAGGAAGAATGTGATATTTGTGTTATTGGTGATAGCAGAAAGGCATCAACTCACAATGAGCTGGAATTGCTGATTAAATAAACAAATCGATCACAATTAATGAACACACCTCATCATGACAAAACAAATAAACAAATTAACCAATCCAACGTCAAACAACACAAAATCGCAAAACACCGAATTCAAAACAACCACATCCCATCATTCTCAAAGATAATTCCTCCAGTTCCCGTGAATGCAGCTAAATAATGCCTCACCAAAGTCCATGAACCGTCCAGAGTGCACTTTGCTGCGGTACCAAGCAAGAACCATTTCTCCAATCGTTGTCCATCAAACAAACGTCTGTCGGATACATTTGCGTGAATGTGAAGTAATCGAATTGCGATGAATTATTTGATCCATGTGAAATAGCGTTAACGCTATCGACCACGACCCAAACGAATGCCACAAATGTAAACGATACACGACCAATTAATCGCATCTGCAACTCACGGTGATTACATCTCATCTCGATCCACTCAATCAGTACCATCAATAACGCTTCTTCATAAAACGGTGCAGTTGGCTGCTGACTTCATAAACATCAAACATACCTTGACAGTTAAACTCTCACATCTGCTATCATACTTATTTTTGACTTACCTCTCATATTCATAAATATACCATACCTGTATCAAGTAAACTCTTACCTGTACCAGGCACCCTCATATCCGCAACAGGGATATGCCCATAACTATATTAAGAAATGCTTGAATGGTACTACAGTACCAGTCCCACGAATATCAAAAGCACTTACTGCCAGATGGAAACGAAATGGAGATTTAAATGCATTTAATCGGATACAAAAACGGAAATTGGCAACAATCAAGGGGAGGCATGGAGGAATCGAAGGCGAAGTTTTAAGAATGACTACTTTAAGGAGTTATCAACTTAATATAAACGATGAGCCGGGAGGTCGATGAAGAACACCTGCGGATCAACACACATTTACAGGTATCCTGTAAAACAATGGTGCATAAATGATGTGGCACGTTAGCGAATTGACAACGCATTAAATGATATTCGCTGATATGTGTGTTTTGCTTATCTTGCTAATTAAAAAAAAAAGTATTTAATAACATGATTGTTTGCTCTTCTCATACAAAAACATTCCATCCTTTTCTATCACATTTGCTCACAACACATTAATCCCATAAGCAATGTATATTTAATCCATAAACATCTCCTTGTCGCACCGACATCTTATTTGCTCACGCAAAAATCCTTTCCCAGCTCCATATGTTTTAATTGAAATCAACCCCAAGAAGTCGATTATCTCTACCCTTCTCCTAGGGTTTGTCCTCATAAGGCAATCTAAAGATATCTCCGGCCAGCATAGGATGTTCTATTGATCGACAGTCAACACAGCTCGGTCCGAACTTGAGTCGTTATGCCATCTATCTGCTCTTGATCAGCTATGAGCTTCGTTAAATGTCACGTAATGAACTTGGTCCTCCATGCATAAGCTCTGCAAAGTAATGTGATGAAATGGGAGGAAGACGGAGAGGTTCTAGGTGGTTTAGTACGTACTGAAGATAGATGGAACAGGTATGAACACAAATAGAACAGATGACTCGGTTACTGATCACTGACAGCTCGACGACACTTGAATCATGGGTAGCTTAACGATGGAGGTGACGAAGGTCTGGGGATCGTTGGTCAATTATGCTTAGAATTGCTGATTATTGTGAGGAGTTCTCAGCGAATTATGGGAACCATTGTTCCCCTGCATAGGTTTGGGCGCGTTTGTTCTCAGCGAACATTAGATTTTGGGAGCTATTGTTCCCTTCAATAATTGGGAAATGTCGTTCTTTTGAATAGGTGGGAATTATTACTCCCTTGAATAGGCGAACGGAATGATTTTCGGGAACAATTGTTCTGTTGAATAGTTGGGAATTGTTGCTCATTTGAATAGCCGAATGGGATGAATGCTTCGTGAAACGTATACGAACCTCTTTTAAACCGTTCGGTCGATGGATGTTTTGATAGCTGTCGTTTCAGATTTCGTTTCGTCGAGTAGACATTGTTTCTACTTTTACTTTATCTTTGCTAGTAATCAGTTTAGTCGGAGAGCCGTTCATTTTTGGCAGCGGTGATCAATTGCTTCGTGATTATTGAAAGTAAAACTAATAGTAAATCGCTTCTCGTGACAAAATTGTTGTCTAATGATTGAATTAGCAAGCATTTTGAAGCTAAATTGGATTCACTTAGCTACTGAAGTTGATATGGGCTATCGAGAAAAAGAGCGTGAATGATTGGTTAAACGCAATTCCCAAAATGGGTCGAATTCCAAACCGTCTTGCTCATGTAAGCAATTGAGTTTCGTTCAGATTCAATACTTCGAAATACCATTCAGAAGATGCTCTAATCTGCACGCAATTAACTCCTCCATCCATTCTTTATACACAATAATTTTCTGGGAATAGTACTCAAGAACTACATTAGAAGTGAAAACGTACTACCTTCTCACCGCATTTTCAGCAATTGATGGGCCCTTCATTCAATGAGAAATGATAAGTTGATCAAATGATCGCTATTCATTTACGATTCCTTAACAATCAATATTCATCACTTATCTTCCTTTCGCCGTCTTCATTGGTGCTTAACCAGCAGTAGATTTTTTCCGCAAGAAATTTTATTGCTCTAAACTAGAAATAGAGCAGCAATAATTCCACTGCATTCAAACACTTAAAATGCTCTCCGATTAAAGACTTAATGCTCAATGATCTTTATTGTCGTTGGCTTATCATTAAAAAAAAAAGACTATTCAAAATGTAGCAATCAGCAAACAGAAAACATTCTCATAGTCTCAAAATTATACTTTGCCGTCAACTAAACGTTTTACATCGTATCTATCTAAAAGACCAGACATTATAGAGCACTAATCGGCTTATCACCATATTTGTTGCTAATAGCAAAAAGCTTTAATCGTCATATTAACAATGAACTTATAAGAGATTATCTGATCGAAGTTTTTAACTGCACTGCTGAACTGCTAGTTAATGGCCAAATGCATTGCACTAAAACTCTATGGTTACGATTTTACATGATCACTTTTTGACAACAATCACTGATAAATGGGGTGCACCCGAAGGTTGTCTAATCTACTGATATTCTTGCGTTCCATCACTACGATTAATTATTTGTTATTTGCATGCACATGCTGTGTAGTTAGCGATTATAAAAATCATATTCTGATAATGAAATGGAAAAGAGTACTTTGTTTGATACGATGCTTTTACACTATACAAGCAGATCACATCAAGATTCCAACGTTATCAATTGGAAGCAGTCTTTCAGGTTCATCGCGATAGGGTTTCATTGCACTGACACATTGTCCCTCAACCGACTACTGCTAACCAGTGAATTGGATAACATTGGACGGTTGATTGTCTCTTGTGTGCTATTATTATTGCTGAATTGAATCGAATGAAGACAGATAGAAAACAATGAAGCGGATGACGGTTTTGTTGCTTGAATACGTTCTTTTGCTAATCGCCAGTCAAGGATTCAGACGTACGACTGAAACTGAACCACCGGGAACGTATGGAACACGTAAGTATCGTGCACGTTTTGATCTATTCCTCTCATCGCGCATTGTCATGTTATTAAGACAAAACACGACCTGATATGCTCAAGGAAATCGCGAGATTGTATGCATCGCTTCGTAGTTCAACATTTGTATCAAGCGATCGATAACATGATTCGGCATGTGTATTCACAATAATTTCCAAACGAGCGTAGGAGCGGGGGCATTCTTTCGATTCAAAGACTGCTTGTTTCAATTTTCTAGTTTCAAACATCAAGCAGACTCTACGAGCAAAGAAGCGACTCGTACGGATCTGGTTCAATCACAAACAAGAAAGAAACTAAATGCATGGTGGCGCGAAATTACGAAAAGATTATTTTGCTGCATCTCAAAGAATCATTTCCACTTAATGAATTTGCTTACAAGCTTTATGATTAGTATTGAAATTCATCAGTGCACTCTGATGAGGTATCTGCTCTGCATGCTTCTGGATGATTTCAGATCAGTTTGAGTTGTTTATACCTCCTCCTCGAGAAGCCGAGAATTTCGCTCAAACTGCAGCAGATAGCAAATTGGCCTTCGAAAGGGCTAACCGCTTAGCAACAGAAATCACTGAACAGGATAAGCGTCTCAAAGATGTTCTGATGGCTCGCCACTATTACATCAGACTTCGACCATATTTTCCGGCTCCAGGAGTGACCCTACCCGAAGGTGAGTGCATCTTTATTCGATCACCTGCTCCTCAATGAACATCCCTTATGGAAAGTTTCAATAAATAAGATGTTTTATGGTTTTGTTGTTGAAGATTGGAATGTTTTCTTACGATTACTGTGTTCAAGCCAATAAAATAAAGACATTGCTAATGGATCTGTTTCTATTAATGGGGAGAAACTTCCGTGGACGGCCAACATTCAAGGAACAGTCATACTATTTCGAAAGCACTTTGGTTCATTTTGCTGATTTCAGGACGTAATATGACATTTGATGGTGTTACAACGTTCATATTTAGAGTGAAGAAGGCAACGGCCACATTCACTCTCTATTCATTTAACTTAGAATATCAAAGCATTACTTTGATGGATGATAATGGCTTACCGCTTAACATCCAAAGCCACACCATCGATACAAGGCTCAGTCATTTGGTATGTACGCAAGTTGTACGCGTTTTTACGTTACTCACATGAGACTGTCCCTTGAGATTTCACAATTTTTTAAAATTTCACACATAGATGAAAGTATTTGTTGGGTATATCCGGTGAACCGAACTTCTGGAGAAGACACTTGGAATGTGAGTCTGAGCAATGCGCCTTATTTCACGTCTCACGCCTGAATGTCGCCAATTTGTAAGCGACAAATTGATCAGTATTACTGATCATTAATCAGATCAAATTCTGACATATCGCCTTGTCAAACAGCCGCCAGACCTATGAATTATACTTATTTAATATGTAACTACATCGATAACCGACCTATTATTATAATTCTACTCGCAATCAGCTCCTGATTACAGATTATCACTCCGTCAGATGCACCAGTAGTTGGGAAAACATACCTGTTGCAATTCAAATATACTGGCAAAATAAATCCGTATACAGATGGAGGAATGTACTACACCTACTACAATGATATCAAAAACACAACACAGTAGGTGGTTGATAGAAGATACTAGTAACAATACTGTTGAAAACAATGATAAATGTAATAATAATGCTGACACTCAAAATAATGCTGACACTCAAAGCAATATTGATGATATTACTGATGGTAACCAGACTGCACAAGATTGGGAGTAGATATATGAAAGCCTAAAGGTTGTTTGTTCAGTTGGATGGTTTCGACACACATGGAGAATGGTTTCCAAGCACGATCCGTATTTCCGTGTCTTGACGAGCCATCTTACAAGGCCGTATTCCATATGACACTGATTCATCCCACGCAACTTATCGCACTTTCGAACGCGATGGAACGAGCACCGGAAGATTTCGAGTGAGATGAATTTTGCGCATTTGATCTTGTGTTTGCCTTGTTCTAACACAGCCAACGGCAGCATAATATCGCAAACGAATCTGATTTTTATTCTGTTGTTGGTTTTACATAGAAAACTTTCCAAGCAGTCAGAGTTATCTCGTGCAATCAAACAAACATTTATCCAGTTATTTCCTCTTCCAAAATATACCGAAGTTTAAGTCGTGCTGAACGCAGAGCTTCAGTTTCCACAATATCGTTGGCGCAATTCTCAATTCATCAGTAAATCCCATCAAAGAACACTAAATTTCAGTGGTATTCAAGCTAATCAGCTGTACTCTTGTTTGATTGTCATTCAATGTGCAGATCTTCAGGATATGCAAATTATCATTCTTAATTGATTCGTTTCATTCGATCGATTCCAGGCCTGGATGGTCTATCACTCGTTTCCCACCAACACCGAAAATGTCCTCGTATCTGGTCGCACTCGCCATCGGTCCGTTCGTGCATACACAGCGAATAAATCAAGCCGGGACACTGGTGAGAAGGCGAATTGATTGTATGATCGTGATTTGTGTTTGAGTAGATAATCAAGCAAATCTCTGAGGGTAGCAATGAATGGTAACCAGTGAACCAGCCGTTTAGGTTCGTATTTGGGGATGGACCGGTCAAGACAAATACTTGGAATTCGCCGCCGAAGTTTCAGCGAAATGTCTCTATTCGTTGGGTGTTTATCTCAACTTCCCATATCCAATGTCCAAATCAGGTTAAATGTCTATTCTGTTGCTGAATCGTTAAGCAGTAACAGCAAAGTTTGAGAGAACAACTCGCTTGGGAGGGATTCGAATTTGTTTGCCATCAGAATTTTTGCTGCTACCAGTGATCATTCTTTGTTGATTCAAATCATATTCCAGATCAGATTGGCTTACCAGAATTCAGAGCTGGCGCAATGGAGAACTTCGGTTTGATCATCTACAAATATCAGTACATAGCATTCAATCCAGATGTTAGCACTTCACTTAATTCGTTGTGTATCAGCATATCATTAATTTAATGTTCAATGAAGTGAAACCTTCTGATTCATTGAAGAATGTACGGGGTGGAGGGGAGGACGATTCCTATCGTGTAAAGTAACTGTCCGATTGGAAAAAATCAGTTGTTTGCGACATATGATCCAAAAAGCGATGAAATTAGCGTTCACTTGTATGGGTGCACACAAAATTCAATTCGGCTTCTTCGTTCAGACATTCTATATGTTGCTACCATTGATACTGCTGAAAATCCTTCAACTAACATTCACTGGTAATACTCGTAAAATATTTCTATAAAATTTCGCATCGCTCAGCTCAACTTCGAGTGCAATTCAGGTTCATTCGACGTACGTCAAGCAATATGCTGCTCAAGTGATGTGTCATGAACTGGCGCATCAGTGGTTCGGTGACATCGTAACGGCTTCTTGGTGGAGTGAACTCGTCGTCAACGAAGGCTTTGCGGCCTATTGGCAGTACTACAATCAAGCGATGGCTTTGCCTGAACAAGCTCCCTTCTTGGTTCGTTACATGATTGAAGTGAAACTTTGACAGTTCATTATTCACGCATTCATTGCTCATGCATTGCTTGGTTCTACACTGTTGAAATTATGACCATCTTTTCCCCTGGAGTCGTATAATAAATAAAATTAGTCGAGCAATTAACTCGGTTATCAGTCATGAATTTGAACTGCTTCTTCAGGATTCTGAATTTTTGATTGCTGCAACGGAAAGGGCGCTTAACTATGATGCAAATTTGCTCAGATCGCATCCAATTGTTGTCGTACCAACTGGTCGTTATTTCGATCGTAAGTAATTCACACTTCATTGGTACCTAGTCATTACCGGATGAATGGCTGAGACAGATACACAGACTGCATTGTGATGAAATATCATTGGATAATTTGAAAGGAGGATAACACTCAGCGATAATCGGGAGGCATTTTAATGCTAATCGCAATGAGCTGTGATTGCAATTGCTGACTGAATGAACGAATAGATATGTTCAAAGTCGGTGTCGTTTCGTGCAAACGCCATAAGATGAGTTTGCAGCTATCACTTACGATAAAGGCTCGTCGATGTATCGCATGGCACGTCTGACGCTTGGTGACCAGGCATTCCAAGAGGCACTTCAAGACTACATCCGAACGTATCAGTTCTCGAACGCTGATCATGAGATGCTCTTCGCTAAATTCACAACAGTTAGTTGCGGTCATTCTCGTCTTACTATTAGGAACTGATACATTGTTTCAGTCGTTTTTGAATGTTTAGGCCGCACAACGTCACGCGAAAAAGGATTGGTGTGGTCGTCCATTGAACGTTACGAAGTTCCTCGATCCGTGGTTCCTTCAAGAGGTATGACCTGCACTCATTTGTCCGCCTTCAGCGTGATCGTGCTATTTCTGTGGGTATAACTGTGCATTACGGGCAACTTTTTGTTGAATTGTTGAATTGTCGATAATCGGTCTCATATTTCACTTATTCACAAATCAACAATTATAAATCATCCCGACTCTATGTACCACTAATATCTTACAACTAGTTATCACATTCTCCTCTCTCTGATCACTTCTTTCCGCACACCCAATGATATCAGCTCAAGAAATCATCCATCTCCTTAATGAATGATTATTGATATGGCGATGATCGAAGTGATTTGGAAGTGGATCATCAAAGCTAGATCAGTTACTAAACATTCTAGGGGCTTTGAATGCAGCTTTTTCTTACCAAATGCATGGTGCTTTTTAGCAATAGTGATCGTTCATAGCTTTTGTGTGATAAATTATTATTATTATCAGCAGCAATATTTACCAAAGTACACTTTCGCAACAACAATAATTTTCAGTGTTTCCCACTGTTGACCGTAACGAACAACCAGCCCACATCACCCGCACACGTAACTCAACAACCGTTCAACAACATTTCATTACTACCCATCAGCAAATTCTCCTACAATTACAGCTGGCCAATCCCATTAGTGAGTGAGAATTACAAAAACGCCACGCCGCATTTCAGTTGGATAAAGCCGGGTTCGTGCACTAACTAATAATGAGTTTTAGGCTCCGGAAATTTTACATTCAGCCAAGGAATTGCAGACTTACTCGCAACACTGTTGCTTCAATCAAGCTGCATCTCTCTTGAAGCAATGAGATTAATGAAGGGATAACTGTGATAGGCTATTGATATAACTGAGATCCAACATTTTGGTTTATTCAATTGAAAGCTGTGCTGTTGGCACTGTTGACACCGTTCACTAAACAATTTGTTTGCGTTATACACGAACTTCGGAAACTTTTCTCCGTTCTAGCTTGGGATGAGAGTTGCCCAAGCGATCAAAAGGCAATGAAGGTGGCTGGTAAAGCAGAGAGGAGTATTGCGAATCATTGGGATTACGAGAATGCAAACAGAAGTGCATTTGCACGCGTGGAATACGACGATATCGGTTATGCGAGATTAGTGATGGATTTGAAGGCGAATAGAGACACTCACTACAAAATGTCCGATAAGATCGCTCTGATCGGTGATCAAATCGCTTTTCTGCGGTCAGTTCTGCTCATTTATTCAGTTCATTTTAATTGCAGTTAATTGAGCTGTAAGCACAAAAGTCAACAATTATGAAGAAAACATCTTGTTATAATCATAGCAAAATGGCATCGCCGCAGTAACCAAGAATCACAACATTCGGTTCAGCAATTTTGACAGACTCTTTTAAAGTATCTTCAACTCACAGTTGCATCTCAACATGTAACATGCAGTTATGGAAAAGCAATTGAATCAACTAAATTAAGAGCGCTTAAATGTCTCCATGTCAAAAATTTATTGATATCAGTGCAGTTTTCGTTTTTTGGCATCCTCCTTCCTATTCCAAGTTATTCGAGGATATTCAAAGACGCAACAAAGCTTTCTGAAACCCTGTTGAATAATCTGCATTGGTTCCACTTTCTTGACCGTGCATTCATCTGCTCAACGATAAACCCTGAACGATCGTGCTTATTCTCCCGTTGCCTGTGATCGTTTGCGAGAGACGGTGCTATGGGGAACATTCGAATTGCACACTGTTCTAGCTGGTGATCAAACATATGCGAATACTTTATGCAATTAATCATGTACAGATTTGACAAAACATTTTTCAGCCGTAAAATGCGCACCAATCAGCAGTTTTCATACAGAAGATTGATTGAATTGATAACAATTTTGGTGCCAGATTACCCGTATTCCGGCCTTTTCGAACTAATCCAACCGGTTATTGAGGAACTTGAGCCAATGTTCGAAGATGGTCTTGACTATGGACTCTTCCAGGTAAACAGTGAAATTGTTGAGTTGGATCGCTTCTCGTCAGAGAATTTGTGCATCTGTTCATATTAACTGCAATTAAGTAGTGTATTTTCAGAGATTCATCGATAAACTTGTATTGGCCAACTATAACAAACTCAGATGGACTGTTACAGGAGATTGGAATAACGAGTGAGTGAAGCGGTGTTAATCTGCAGTTTAGTAGTTCACTTCCGAGTTGATTGCAGTGAAATAACTGACACGACAAGCGTTTGTGTCGAAGATTATAGGGGCATAACACGGTATCAGTTGCAAGGGAACTGTTCAATGACGGATAAATCGTGAATGTAATCGCTCGAAACTTATGAGTTAAAATACAAGCAGAATAAAGAGAATTATGCAGCGGCACATAGATTTCGTTGATTTCAGTTGATTCTTGGTAGCAAATTTTCAGTGTGGCACGGTACCTGATGTTACCGTACGCTGTGAGATTTGACGTTGGTGATTCGATGGCTGAAGCTGTTAAGCTATTCACAGGATTCCAAAGCGACTGTGCTCAAACAACAACTGGTGTTGATAAATGCTCCAAGTAAACTGATCCACCTATTTTTTATACTATCATTTTATGTTTATAAATCAGTCAGTATTGCGCCATGAGTAGGACTTATTATCAGTACCGAAATAAGTTGATAAAGATGAGGATTTCATATGGTATGTTCAGAGGGGAAGTTGCGTTCAGATACAAGAAAACGCACACACACACACAAAATGTAACCATAATAACGAACCCATTCCAATTTCTTATTCTACGATAACCAGCGAATTTTTAGGGTTCATCCAGATCTCCGTAAAGCGGTGTATTGCGCAGGTATCAAACATGGTACCGCGAGCGATTTTCAGTTTATGATGAAAATGTACAAACAACAGGTCGTTCACGGATTCTACTTCTATCAGGAGTATTATGCAATGTTATTTGGAATGTCGTGCACGCAGTCTGCAGAAGATATGAACAGGTTTGCTTGTTTATTGAGTGTTCTAATAAACACTCATTAACGCTGAGCAGTTAGCTCACTCGTCATTGGAATAATTTTGTGCCATTTACTGTTTAGGACAGTGGTTCTCAAGTTCGGGTGGTCCATTACCCCTTTTGATGATCTGACAGGCCGCCGTTACCTCCCACCCATTAAATATGGAAATCGCACATGTTATGTTCAGATGATCAATTAGGTTCAAGTAGATTCAAGCTTATTAGCACGCTCTTGATGGTATTCGACATCGCTAAGTACGATTGCATGAAAACCTATTGTCTGTGACACGCTCATACACTTCCGACTGATTATGATGAATTCTCATTCTTTTCAGACGTGTTGTATTCGCTCTCATAGCTACCACATGCGAATATCATTCTCTTCATGAGTTTTTATCATTCACTTCGTCTCATTTCACTTCACAATTCGAATCAACTTCTCATTCTGTAACATATACTATTCACTGACGTATACTATTCATTGACGATCGTTGACAGTCGAAATCAACAATACAGCAATCGAATTGAATTGCTCAACAAAGTTCGACAGTCAAATAGTCAATTATAGAGTGTGTTTGATAGAATGAGAAATTAACATTAACTATTGAATACAATGAACGAGAAATTAGCAGAAGAGAACAATTTTGGTGATAAAAGCTATGAGAGCGATCGTAACAGCCAGGAAAAGAATGAGAACTGTGTTAGACTGGGACGAGCCTTCCATTACGACATGACACTTCCAAATTACCCAAAATGGGTAATACACCCCTATGAGAACCACTGGTTTAGGAGGATGCAAAGCCAACGTATTTTAGCAACCAGAAGTAACACTGAAATGAATCACACTACTATTGCTGGTAGCATCATCATTGTGGACAGTTTTTCAGCCTAATCGCGACGATGTTTGACACATATCGACCATTCACCTCTTACAACCCATTCGCGTTTTTGTCCAAAAATCCGGCAGCCAGTGATATAATGCTTAAGTACATAAAAAGTAATGCTGACAAAGTGCTTCATTCCCCACATCTTTCACAGTACTTATCTGCAATGATCGCAACATGGCGAACTGATAATCGACTCAGCCAGGTGATTCGTTGATATTTTCAAATGCTCTGAGCTGAATGACAGAGCAGCCTTGACAACCTTTAATCGCTGAATCAATGGACCAGACGGAATTCAAACTTATTCCGTTTCAGATATGCGAAACGGAATAAGTTTGAACAGAACGAAGAATATCAGCGGTATTTTCATTAGGGATTTGATCCACAACGTAGAGTCAGTGATATCTAATTTATTGATAGATCAATCAGATGAGCATATGAAGTTTTGTTTCGTTATTCGTTCAGCCTACATAACCGTCTCACCTTGGACAATCCACCGAGATTGAGATAAATTTGAGTCTTAACAGGCGTTGATTTCAGTATGAAGCACTTGTTAGCGAGCTATCACCGAAAGCTGATGAGGCACAGAAGGAGATATTCAACGAATACAGAACCAATCTTAAAGCACAAGTGGATTGGCACACAAGACATTACCGCGATATAAGTGCGTGATTAATGCTGTAGAAATTCACTTCGAAAACTGAATTGTTTTAGACGAATACTATTGAATTATTGAATTTCACTACTTTATACGATTGATTGGTGGTGAATACCAGTTTTAATAATGAGATTGATGAATTTCATTACGAAGTTCAAGGGTTGAGAGCGAGAATTCTGCAGTTGGTATTGTGTTTTTGCCGAATATGGCTTCAGACTCCGCAAGACTGAAAATTCATCCATCTGAAATGCTACTTACAGTATAAATCGCGATGGAACATGTTGATGTGTGCCTATCATATTCAGTGCATTTGCTTGATTTCAGTCCACATTTTCTACGACTTCTTCGTGAAGAAAGGCGATGAACCGTTCAGTGAGCGTCTGCCAAAAGACATAATGCCACTCACCTACGATGCCTTCATTCAACCCTATTTCCCATCATCAGCGCATTACGATTGGACCAAGAATATGACTTTTGATTCAACAATTAATGTTATTTTCCCATCATTCACTAGTGATTGCCGTCGCGAATTTTACTTAACTGATAATTTCACAGTGCTATTAAAAAGTGCAAAAATAATAACAGTTAGAACGATTTTGATAATACACGGAGAAATCTCAAGAAAAGCAGGCTATTATTCACAAGAAAATTTAAGCATGAGGAAAACAATACCAATGTAATGTTTTCGGTGATTACGTTTCATTGACACGAAACACAGAAAGGGTGAAAAATTTGCAGTCCGTTTAGGTTTTTGGGATTTTATAATTGTGGTAAAGCAGCAGCAATGAAGACTTTATCATTAGGTAACAATGCGAGTGATCACCGCGACTGATAAGGTAAACATCAGTGTTCATCGATTATTAATCCAACCAACAGAAATACATTTGGCTGATATGACGGGAGCGACGTTGGAGTATTCTGAAGGTTGTCAAAGACTATGATAACGGTATGCGAATCAGCGAGTTGTATTGCTGGTTTTGTTATAGTTAGTGGTATATTTCCCGGTTATGATTATCGTCGTTCAGGTGTTATGACAATATACTTACGAAACCAACTGCCAGTTGATTCCGTATTTTACTTGTTTATTAAGTCGGTCGGATACATCTTCTATGGTGCAAGTGAGGGCGCATATACTAATTTCGGTATATTCGAATTCAACGGAAAAATGGCGTAAGTCATACAGGATTTCATTATTGACTTGATATGATTAATCTTGATCTTGGTTTGGGTATGAGTTCAGTTGAGGCATAAGCTGCACATCGGAAACGTTTCATATTATCGTTTTGAGCGACCTAATGTCTCGTATTTTCAAAATCTTAAAATTTTACGGCTTTCAGAATGAAGTGGTTCATTACAGATGGATATTTTCAACAGATGATGAGTCAGGACCAGATATTCGCTCAGTATGGCCTTGCTTTGACGAGCCTTACTTCAAGGCCAATTGGACCGTTACCATAAAACACGCTTCGGATATGATCGCTCTATGCAATATGATCAATACGGGATTGGTCATCGACGAGAACTCTTTCGGTAAGTGGAAGTCGTTAAAAATGGAACAATTCACAACAGTTTGTGGGTTTTGAAATCATTACGGTTTGTGTATAATCTCAAATGAGGTTATATGATTAATGAAGGATGGGCAACAACTTCGTTCACGCCAACACCGCCAATAGCGAGTTATTTGGTTGCGATGGCTATCGGTCATTTCGCGTCGATGGAAATGATCTCAAAGCATGGTGTGCTGGTCAGGGTTTGGGCATGGACCGGTATGGAGCAGTACGCTCAGGAAGGTCTCGAAGTTAGTATGCTTCATTCACATGATTCCACTGTTGGCATTATATCATAGTAGTGATAAAATTATTCCTATAGCTATTTATTGTATCATTATATTGAAAGTGACAAGAATGTGATTGTTTCTGAGCTTTTGAGAATAAAGCTGAATATTTATTGAGAGAAAACGTTTCAGCAGGTTCTCAGTTGCTAATAATAAATTTCTGAATGCAACTTGGGCGATTATTTCACATGCAATTATTACTATTGCAGATGGCCGCTGGAACAGCGGATTTCATGACGGAGATGCTTGAAATACCGTACGCATTGCCGAAAATGGGTGAGTTGTTCTTATAGGCACCGATCCTTCTTTATTTGCTGATGTTCATATTTTAGAGCGGAAATTATTCATATATTCTTATATGCCAGTGTTTTGTGTCCAATAAGGCAATTACTGATAGGTACACTCAAGTGCGACTGCTGTAAAACCCACTCATTTCAAAGGTTCACTCATTATGATAGTAAAATCATAAATTGAAAAAGTTAAGACGCAAATTTGAGTTGGATAGACTTAAGGATAGACTCCATTTGAGACTAGAGCGCATAGTTCACGAAAATGCTTTCCTCAGAACATCGCAAATGAAGTGGAGAAGTAGTCTTGCTATAATTCGATTCGTCCAGCGTTTTCGTTCATTAGGAGGAACTTCCTTCCATAATCATTCGGAGAAGAAGATGCATGTTTCAGATTTGGTTGCATTACCACAATATATACAAACTTCGAAAGCGCTAGAGAATTGGGGTGTGATCTGTATGATATACGACTCGGTGCTGGTTGATAGACAGTACGCTACTGCGCATGATTACAGTGAAGTGGCTCGGGTAACACCACATGAAGTTGTACATCAGGTTGGGAATCACTCCTGCTATATAGCTTGACATGAAACTTGCAGTGTGATTCAGATGTATCTCGATTCAGATCCTTTTCATTATTTCCCGAAATGATTTCTGGTTCATTGCAGTGGTTCGGCAATTTGGTGACCTCAGAATGGTGGTCTTTAATATTTTTGAACGAAGCGTTTGCTCAATATTACTATAGCTCGGGAGCCAACTATACTTATCCACAACAGGAGAAGTATGCTGTAAGTTGATATCCGATTATTTTATTATTAGTGTTGCTACATTGAGTATTCAAATAAAGCATGCACAACAACTGATTTCAGAGATTTGTACGTTTCTGGTTAGCAGATTACGCACTCACGCACGACGGAAATCCGGCGATCACGAGACCAATAATTACGGATCGAAAACCAATATTCACTTATGCACCATATTATAAGGTCAGAATGCTGATACTCTTGAGACATTTGAAACTGGTGCTATGATTTGAAACTGTCAGTATAAATTTTACTATTGAATAAGCAATAAACATGAAAATTGAGTTGAAGATATGCGTGAATAATAGGAACTGTTCCACTGAAGATAACCAGCAATTGTTGGAACATTTGGTTCACTTATTTGTATCACCAACAATTCGGCGTTGAATGTCATCTTCAGGGAGACATATATGAAAAATGATGACAGGATTTCGTTCAGAAGAACTCACTCAGATCTGTCCGTGAGTTCGGACTTGAAATATTTCTCGATATGATAAGCCAACTTTCAGGGTGCATCTGTATTGTATATGCTCAACAACGCGATTACTGTGCCAATCATGCAAGAAGGCTTGCGTGAATACTTCCATAGAAACGCTTGGAAAACGACCACAGAAACAATGTTGTGGTCTGCGATTACTGATGTAATTTCTATTTTCATTAGTTTTTTATGATTATTGTTATTATTATTATTAATAATTGTTATAATTACTACTTATTGTTTTGATCATTATATTTGCTCACTCACGATCAGATCATTTACAATCAGATGTCAGGCAAATTTGAATGTAATTATGAGATAATCTCATCACTTTGCAGCGGTACTTTTATCTAATACGTGTGACATTGATTATTTTGGATGTTTTCTTGTTGATATGTACTGATTCAGATTATTTCAGATAACGAAAGCGCATAATATAAAGGGCTGGAACAACGAACTTCTGGACGTTCAAGCACTTATGGATCCATGGACAAAACAAGTGGGTTTTGAGTGAGGACAAATTTCATTTGTTGGTTAGAAGAGATATTTAGGAGGCATGTTCTCAAATTCTGTTCAGGTTTGAGGCTATATAGACCTCACTAATTGATGTGTGCCACCAAATCGAGTCAACAAGCGTATTCACTGCATGGACACGAGCGATACTTTTACGCTTTGTTTCGCGTTTCAGGAGAATTTCCCCATACTGAAGTTGACTACTAACGCTGGACAAGTAACGTACTCACAAGAGCCATTCATTAAAAATATATCCATACTGGAGCCAAGCCGGTATCACTATAAGTGGCCCATACCCGTTCACAGTCAAACCGACGAGGGTGAGACTGAATTTACCGTGTTGAACATTTCTTTGTTGATCGGTTACTATCATCGATTCCATTCTGTTCATTGTTCATCTGAAATGAACGGATATCACTAATGTGCATTCACCGGATCAACTGTTTTCTGTTTCAGAGCACCATTCACTTCATTATTTCGTTCCTGATGAGGAATGGAGCCGACCGTTGGGCAGCTCATGGCAAGTTGATAATCCAGGAAGTGTGGTGAGTTTACGGTTGTTGTTGCTAGAGCACCGAACGGTTTTGTGAAAAGAAATCATAATGTTAAGCATACTAGTAATTATAATATTGGTAGAAAATTGAACTGATTCGACACAATGTTGAAGGGTTGTTATCGCGTTTGGTACGATGAGAGTACGTGGGCGCCGATCCGTGAACAGCTAAGCCGGGATGCGACAGTCTTCGATGAGCTCACTCGTGCACAGTTCATTGGTGATGCTTTTGCGTTGAGAGAGTTCGTTCATATCGCACATTCATCGTTATTTCATCTGGCTAGATGACTGGTTGAACGGACGATCGGAAGTGTTCACATTCAGTAGTTTATGAATTTGTTGAGCACGATAGGTTCTATTTGTTACTCACAGTGATGTCGTATCGTAGGAGAGGCTCTTTGCCATGGTCACGAGTGCTGGAGATGGTTGAGTTCATGGCCGATGAGATCGAATACCCACCACATTTCGCTTTCCAGCGAGTCAGAGATCAACTGCTGAATGCATTCAAGGGTACTGCAGATATGCCGAATATAAAGGTCAGTGAAATTGCAGCCGTAGAAACACTCATTAAAACGACATTCATACTAGTGTCATTCCGAAGGCGATGCCAGATCACATATCTCATCAATGTTTCAGAAGTTCGTCGCAAAATCAGTTCGGAAAGCATACCAAGAACGTGGTTGGCAGAAGTCTAGCAGCTGGACTGATGCGTAACTTTCTTTACCTTGCATTATCTAACATACCTATTATTGCTCAATGATTATGTTAACATAGTTCCTTAGTCGAGAGCACTGACTGATAATGTGACGGGTATGATCGCTTGTGACTAAACAATAGAACTTATCAACCTGCAGGAGCGTGGCTACACTAGCGACCGAACATGCGTGCTTGACTGATAATGCGGAATGCTTAAACAAAGCGAAATCCTTATTCGATGCGTTCATAACAAACTGCGAATATTCAATGACTGGAACGGGATTGTGCAATAGGTTTGTGCGCTCGCTGCTTGTGGCCGAATGAATCATGATAGCAATTTTCTGCGCAAACAACAAATTTCTTCTATTTCGAACATTCTCCTCCTGAATTGCTCGCTTTTCTTCAATCCTTATTGTGCACTAAATAGTCACTCATTCGAAAGACTATCGGTCGGCTGATAGTAGGAACATTTCAGTGATGTGGCACCAGATGTGCGAAGAACCCAATACTGTTATGGTTTAGCCCAAACGCCGAACGGAATAGATGTGGTTGAGAAGTTATACAAATGGTTCGTGAAGAATTCCTACTATTTCCGAAGAGATGACGATAACCTTCTGCATGCGCTTGCATGCTTACAGGATGAAGCAACAAAGAAGAGGTTAGACGAGTTTGTGTCTTCCATATTCGTCATATTTCTCGTATTACCTTCAATTGTTGCTGAGTGGAAGTATCAGGTTCTCAAACAAATTGCACTCATTGATTCAACCTAGTTTCATTGTTACGTTTCCACGACACTACTGAATTAACTGATCCCATATTAATTGATTGGTTCAGTAATTGGATTAGTTTTAGTGAGGTGGATTTCCGTCAAATTTTCATCGAATTGCAATCGCAAGAGCTGAGTATGTGTGGTTGTTGGACGTCTGCGAAAACTATCCATTATTCTGTCACTTTATAAAGACTTACTGATGAATTCCATGAGTAATTCGTAGAGTAACTTGAGAATAATGTTGAAGTCAATTGAATTGTATCTGAAAAGTTTCCATCAAATTAGATTGATAGCGGACGTTCTTGATGGCCATTATCCGGTGGTACTTCTCGAGTACATTGCACAACGCGACAGTACAGACACCCTTTTGTGGGATTATTTGGTTGCGAATAGCGACGCAGTGTTTTACGGCGTACCAAGCTTATCGTATTACATGGACGTGGCCGTCGGTAGCTGGAACACTCAGCAGCAGTTGGACAAGGTCAGTAGATCGCCATAAATAACTGGCAATGAAAGGCTGTGTTATTTTTATCTTGATCATCAAAACGATCTCTTAAACGTCTGAAAATAATGAGATATATGAGCACTTGCGTGCATCAGGGATTAGATTATTATCATGGATTTTGGAACACGCTTCATGTTTCGATGTTGAGATGAGAAATCTTGAAAATGAAAATGGAATTAGTTGCTGGTCACAAGTGAATATTGCTAGATATGAATGGCAATGATCACTGATGGTTTTCCAGATTGATGCGTTCCTCAATTCATTGGGCACAACGATTTCGCCAGAGAACGCAAAAGTAATCATGGATCACAAGGCAAAAGTGCAACAAAACATCGATTGGCTGAAGGCGAACAGAGATGAAATCATGAACTGGATCAATGCAAATATCCAATGAATTTGATGGCGTTCTATTGATGTCCACTAATCGTTTAACTCTATTGACAATGCAAATAAATTGCCTGAAATTTGATTTAGATAGATCGTTTGAAAATTAAAATATTTGATATACAATAAAAACATTCTCGATTTGTTTTGTTTGTGTATGCATTTGATTTGGAGCAATAAAACTAATTGAACAATCAGTGGGTTGTTAGAATGTTGATAAGCATTTGTGATTTCTCCACAAATTTGATCAAGCACAAAGAATATGCTAGAAGACTCATGCAATTAATTTTACGAGTTTGTAGTCTATGAGTGCATATGAGTTTGAGTTTTTTTGTGCTTATTTTTATAGGTATCATGTCATTTATGAGATCATACATCTGCAATCAACAATATTTTTCTCGACTGATCGATTGATTCAAATGACTGAATGTTTGATTTTTATCCATGTTTGAGGCGTGCGTTACATTGTTCCTATCAGCCACCTGTGGAATGAACAAGGTTATCAGACGTCAACACCCATCAGCATGAGCAGTTGTTAAGGTTTTCAGTTTGTAGTGAACAAAATTTTGAGATATAAAAGTGATCAAATCACTGAAGCTGATACTGGTTACTGATTAAGAATGATAGTGGTGATCGCATGTTAGTGATCATATTGGATTCCCCAGATTGTTCGTATTGTTACGGTTCCTTGAATAGTGACCTTTAGTCACCTTCTTATAGGCTCAGTCACCTCGAATATCATCATTATTAGTGTAATGTGTAATCCTTTTTCAGCAAACAACACAATGCCAATGTCGACAACCATTTTCAAGTGGATATTCATTGTTGTTTGCATATTTGACTATCACACATTGTATGCTGATATCACATTCGTTGATAATAAGCAACAACATGGTGAGTATCCTCTTAATCAGCGCAAGTTTTCATTACGTATGTTTCATACAAATTCTTTTCCTTAACATATTGAACCGGATCATCAAAATGGCACAGGCAGATGGAAGAGTTTATTGTTAAAGTCGAGTGGAATGGGGAATTACGATAGAATACGGTCGAATTTGAGATTAATGTTGTTGCCTAATTGTAAGTACAGATTAGCTTCTTTCTATACTCAGTGGTCGGAAATAACTCATTTTTTCCCATTCGTTAAATCATCACTCAAAGAAATAAATCCACGAGGGCAATATCCTTAAATTTCCAACAGTTAACCGAACATATGATTTATTGCTTGTAATTTACAGACAGGTGGGTTTCTTCATGAGTGGAGAGATCAAAACTGTATCTGTCGATTCTTTCGCTTTTATCTGCTTTAATGGCATGACGATAAGATTCAACGCATCGTAGCAAACAGTAGGATCACCTGACTGAAGCTTATATCATGTTTAAATCCTGCGATTTTGCCTTCGTTGAGAAATTATTCTATTCGCAATCGCATGCGAGCTGAGCAATTACACCTTCAGTGCAGTACAAACGCTTCAAACGGAGAGAAATAAACATCTTCGGAGAAATTACATAGTCGCATAATGTTTGATTTTGATCATTGAGCAGAAAGGAAAAAAAATAACAGATTCCATTGTTTGATGAATCGAAAATAAAGTCATTAACCTGAGTAATAAAAGCTTCGGTACTCCACATTCAAGAACATTAAAAAATCGAAGTGCATCTTAAGCAGAGAAAAATTTGACAAACAAAACATTTAATGACTGAATTTATTGCTTGTAAATACGACATATTACTGCTATTAGCTGCAGTTAATAACCATTGGAATGATTTGCTCTAGAGATTTTTTGTTGCTTATCATTCGATGATCATTGAACATTGGTGTGATACTTTTCCATAATTCGATAATTTTTCTGCAGAGAAATTTCTGCTGTTGTTCTGATGTAAATTTAACAAACCTTTTGAGTTGCATGGTTCTAAATGAATCTATTTGAAGATGGAAATTATATCATAAAATCTAAAATTTGATAATGAATTTCACTCTATTGTTATGATATGCTGGCTGGATTATATTTCAGTGAATAATGATAAACACAACCTCAATCATATGAATCGTGCCCGCAATGGCTAAGGAATTATCAGAATCATTCTTTTTGCTACTATGATCTCATATTAAAGCTTGTTTTCTTATCTCAAAATGAGCAATCGGAGTTTCAGTATCCGAAGTGGAAACTCCTCCATCGCATTTCAAAGACAAGCAACAATTAGAGGTGAACGCCAGGTATGGAGAAGCAGATGTGGCCGAGCACGAGGACTTGAAGAGACTACCGAATGTGCTCGAGCCAAAAGAGTACTACATCCGCATTAAACCATACTTTCCCTATCCTGCGATTCAATACCCACAGGGTACAGCATTATTTTCTCTGAAGACTTCATCTCATGCATCTGATAAGCAAAACTATAGTGAACTCTTCTATGAGGTGCTTGTTGAGAAATTGAGTCGAATTTATCGAATTAATAGCATTATTAGACAACATACGATCAGACTGTTTGGAAACTTTCATTGGAGTCATGATGCATCATCTTGAGGTCTTTCAGAAATCGAGATCTATAAAGCAGATACTGAGGTGAGAGACTTGGTAAAGACCTTGTGACTTCAAGAAACGATCACTTGAATCTTGCTGACTTTTTTACGTCTACGTTAAGCTCTGAACATTGCCTGAAATTTACGGCTTTGAACAATTAGATGGTGCATAGCAAAACAAGACTATCAGACTTTATATGCCGTCAACATTTCAAATGCAAAAGATTACTAGTCCAAATTTTGAAGGAACAACTGCATATTAAGTTTTAAACGCGTTTTGAGCTTACAATTAGTGAGTGAGGAGCTTGCAGAACGGAATATGACATTCGACGGCGTGACAACGTTCATATTCAAGGTGAAGAATGCAACTTCGGTGTTCGTTCTTCACGCTCACAATCTCGTATTCGATCACGTTGAATTCACCGACAGTAACGGTATCCCGATTGGCGTAAAATCAACAACTGTAAACGCAACATTGGATCATGTTGTGAGTTGATCACTGATTTGTTTCAATCAGTCATTAGCTGGTTATGATTATGTGAATATCTGAATGGGTTCAACAGATCTACAGCAGATCAGTCGGCTTACAAACGAACCTCTGAGCAGTGAATGCAGTTTCAAGTTTGCTTCACAATCAGTCCAAATATCTGATGTGCACCCTAAAACGAGATTTGCAGTTTATTGTCAATCAACAGCAAGCATAGTTAATTGGTGGAGGAATTTCTCGTACAAAACAGAATCAAGTAAAAATAGAAAGTCCAGAGAGTTTTCTCATGCGTTGCTTTCACTGATTGAGAGATGGCACGACAATGTGGATAATTGTCGTGAGTAATAGTCACATTTTACGAAAATGACATTAAATTATAATCTCAAAGTGAGGTTATTTTTTAGACTGTGGAACCTGCAGTAGTACCCACTGTTGGAGAGACTTACCTGTTACAATTCAAATATAGAGGAATAATCAATTCGTATGAACTTGGCGGCCTCTTCTATACGTATTACGACGATATTCAACAAACTAGACAGTGAGTTGAGTTATTCATAGCAGAAAGTACGTCAACTGATTTATTGGAATGCGCGAGGAAAAATGTGATTTTGCAGTTGGATGGTAGCAACGCATATGGAGACCGGTGTTCATGCACGATCGCTGTTTCCGTGTTTGGATGAACCAGCCTACAAGGCCATATTCCACATGACTATTATCTATCCGAAACCGTTAATCGCTTTATCGAATATGATGGAACGACCATACGTCGAGCTACAGTTTGTCTTCTTGGCGAATTTCGATCACTTGCCATCTGAACAATTCAGTTGAATTAGTTGTATCATGATAAGATATCTATATCCCAAGTTCAAAACTTGAACGAGATCTCGGGCATTGCTAGTCACAGCTAATGAACTTTTATCAAGCCTGAATCTATTTTTGAAGTGTTTTTCGTTATCTAAGCAACAAAAGTGCGAAGAAAGTCCCATTGGGCTTCGATAGGAAGCAAGTGACAAACGTTTATCTCATAATATAACTAACAGTGAAATGTAATTGCATGGTTTCAGTGATCCATGGGTTGTTGTTCGATTTCCACCGACACCAAAACTCTCGACATATTTAGTGGCCATGGCTGTTGGACCATACGTGAGCAAAAGCATAACAAACAAAGCTGGAACTCTGGTCAGATTTGTTTGATTCCCTCGAAAACTCTGTTTGGGTTATTGGGAAATTCTGATTGGAACCACTTGGATTGAAAATTTTGATGAAATGATTAAATACAGTCCAATTGTGGGCAAAGCAATGATCGTTTGGTAGATATTTCGTCAAAAATGAGTAGTTTGTGTACTTTCGATGTGATGAAGTGAGATATGTGATATCTGCACAGTTGCCACATGAACAGAAGGGTTGAATTGCGTGCGTGACGATGTCAATCGATCACATAATCATACTCCTAACCGTTAATTGTAGACTTACTTTAGATGGAACTAAAAATTAAACACACTCTTCATCAACGTCAAACTTGACATTTTGAACGTATAAGTTGGTGAAGAAGCAAAAGATTGTTTGAATCCTTATGCATGAGAGGCAGCTGCATTTTCTTGATATGTTCACTAGCAGGTTGACGTGAAAATTAGGTTTCGGCGTTTATTTTGTCTTATATTATCGAAACACAAAGTATTCATATTATACAAACACAAAAGGGAGATCCTCCAAGTGAGATATAATACGAAAGTTACATTTCATCATCCGAATCGATAGTGCATGATATCCGTGTACCTCTTATACATATACAGCTAAAGTAGATTTAAAGGTTGAATTTATATAACACTTTGGTGTCCTCCTCACGAATCGCCTCTTTCCATTAGGTGTAGCAATGAGGAAACGCGAATCATAAGGCAATTATTTCAGGTGCGGAGTTGGGGTTGGACGGGACAGGAGGAATATTTGGGATTTGCCGCGACGGTTGCCGGCAAATGTCTTGATTCACTCGGCGAATATGTCAATTTTCCATTCCCACTGTCAAAATCAGGTGCATAAACATTCACGTTAAACCTTATCATGCAAATTTGCGGAATGCTAGAGCAATGCTCATCAGAAATGATCATGTGACTGTAGAATAGTCTGATCGTAACTTGCAGATCAGCTCGGACTACCTAAATTCCCGGCTGGAGCTGTCGAAAATATGGGACTTGTCATATACAAATACCAGTACATTCAATTTAATGAACAGGCGAGACACTCACTATTATCCACAGAACTTTTCCTAGAAAAATTTTCAGTTTTTCCTTAACATCAAGTCAATCAATTCTTCAGACCTGATCTCAATCTTGAACGAAGGAGACAGGTTTTATTACCGTCAGTATCAAATCACAAAACGGAACCATCGTTTCGTGATTCCATGAGAGAATTTCATTTAAGTGACACTTAACTAGCCATAACTTGAACGCTGTCACAATATGAATTATTCTGTTGAAGCCAACTTAGAACAGTCTTGAACTCAACTATATGATAATGCAACTTTTCTTAATGATGCACGCACTTGTTTGTAAGGGATGACCAATTTAAGCTTCAATCAATCCAAGTGAAACAAAAAGCAGCTGGCGTGATTTGCCATGAACTTGCGCATCAGTGGTTCGGTGATTTGGTGACGATGACATGGTGGCCTGAGCTGGTGGTTAACGAGGGCTTCGCGAACTACTTCGAGATCTACAATCAAGCCATGGCATTCCCAGAGCATGCTCAATTCTTGGTTGGTAACTGAACAATCGCCTTTTCCTCCACTTGTTCTCTTTGGCCTCATCGAATTCCTAACAATAAGGGTAGTACGGACAATTTATTCCTAAAACCTTCGACTGTGACCATGGAAGAGTGTTTGAAAGCTTGAATTTCCCTCATCAATAGCTATGAATGCGATGGTACTTTAAGGACGGAAAGTTCTTCACGGACATGATGGAGCCAGCACTGGACACAGACGCAATAATCAATGCGTCACACCCAATAATTGCTCGTGGGCTCAATTTTGACAGTAAGTAAATCTGTTAACATGATACTGCACAACGACAGACAATCGAAAATATGACAAAGAAAAGCACCGTAAGCCGAAAAATAATAACCGCAATAATAATGACAGCAAACTCAGTACTGCTCTCAGTTCTATTGACGAAAAACAATCTGCATGGAGTCAAATTTTGTGAATGTGTCTTCACAGATTCTTAAACTTGAAGTATCGACGTTCATATTTTGACTCTATCCAGGGTTTACAGAGTTGCAGCCGAGTTTATGTTTAAGAATCGGAGTAATGTGCCAGCATTTAGATCGCTTGTCACGGAAAATAAAGTCAAAGTATTCAACTTTGCAGAGATTGTCTACGATAAAGGCGCGTCCATTTACCGAATGGCTCACATAACACTCGGGGATAAGGCTTGGCAAGAGGGATTAACTGATTACATCCATTCATATAAGTGGGGCAATGCTAATCATGAAATGCTGTTCGCAAAACTTACGAAAGTATTGATTATTCTTATTGCTTGATCAATTCCTTGTTCAGTTTTGATCGACGAGTTCATTTACATATAATTCTAATATGGGGGAACACAGGCGATAATGATGACGGCTAGCAGATAAATGCTTGAAGGAAAGAATTGTAGAATAACTTAAACATCAACTCGAACTTAAAATATGCATTCATCACTCAGTTGCTCGTTCTGAGCACGACTTCCATTCTATGAAGATCGGATTTCAATTTGAGAAACTTCGAATCAGTAAAAAATAATACAACAAAATGAATCAGCATAACTCTAGGCTGCTCAAGCACACAATATAGTCGATTGGTGTGGAAGACCGATGGACGTGGCGAAATTCCTTGATCCGTGGTTCTTGCAACAGGTAAATGCTGGAGATTGATCTTGAGTGCGAACCTATTAAGTTTACTGATTCTGATGAAGATTCAACTCCCATTTCAATCTCACAGTGTTTTTCCATCTATCAATTAAGAACTACTGTTTAGTGTTTCCCATTGATCACTGTGACGAACAATCAACTAATGGCGCCGGCGCAGTTCACTCAACAACCTTTCGATAAGCGAACTTTGTTGCCGCCGAGTAACTTTAGCTACAGCTGGCCTGTTCCGATGCACATTCGAGACTATAAGGGCGACCACAAATCAATTCTACATTGGCTGAAGCCAAGTTAGTGTTTTTGATGATTTATGCACTGATTCATTCATGCCTCGCGATTCCTCCCTTCATTTTTCACTTGTGGAATGAGGGTGAGCACCTCTTAGATGATCGCATGAAATGGAATTAACGAATCATAATCAAACGAAAGAAACAACTCTCCAATGATGATTATACAGTGTAATGAATAAACTCATCAGTGCCACTGTTATCGCTGTGTTAAAATCTTCATTACTTTCTCAGGCTATGACCAGTGCGGTGGAGCATCTCGAGCAGTTAATGGAACGCATGCACTCCTTCCACATCAAAAACAACAACAAGCAGCACCCTCTAATAAAGCGTACTCCTCACCAAACCAATTCGCCGTCCATTGGGAACTCGGCAACTCAGGAATGGTTGCGTTTGCACGTACACAATACGACGATATTGGCTACAGTCGACTGGTTGAAGATTTACGCAAAGGATCAACTGATTACTATTCAATGGCTGATAGAGTCGCCTTTCTGGGAGACGAAATCGCCTTATTGAGGTCATCTTTTCCTCGCATCAGTACCGTCTTCATATCAACATCTCAAAGGATCATTTCGAAACCACCTTATCGCAGAGCTTATTGCCACTGCGATCAGTATCATTATTGTTAATTAGTTCCAACATTACTGTTTATCAGTGCTGTTATGAGTATCATATTGCCTTCGGTGTTGTTCAAGGATGAATGACTTCGTCGCCATTCTGGGAGATGAATGACTTGAACCATTCAATTTTCAGACGTCGTCAGGCAGAAGGTAAACCATTTTCGTACAATCGAATCATAGAATTGATGACTTTATCACTGTCATCGTATCCGCATTTCGCACCATTCAAAATATGTCAACCGCTTATCGATGAACTCGAACGGTTTTTCATTGACAGCCTTGATTTTGATCTTTTCCAGGTCAAACTTTCAAATAATTTGCTTCGATTGTTCATTCATTTTTTCACTTATGAATTCAACAATAATCCCAATAACTCACTCAGAGAATGTCAATTTATAACCTGCCCTGTATTGCCATCAGATTTTCTTCTTTGGATTCTTTTAACACATTCGGTAATATTCCGTCGAATATTCAGAAATGTTAAGAAGGATTTGAAATTTATCCCCTCAAAAATATCGATTTCAGCGATTCATCAGTAAACTACTACTTAAAAATTATGAAATTCTCGGCTGGACTCCTACGGAAGACTGGGATAGCAAGTACGTGCTTTAAATGTTACACAAATTAAAACAACAACAACGGTCTGGAAGCGAAAACGCTGATTTAAAAATGAGCAGGAATAAATTGAAATTCCTCAGTGTAATAATAACCCATATTCAGAATTCATCTTGAGATTGAACTTAGCAATTTGAATTTAAGACTGAATGCAGTATTGATGCTCCTTGTAATGAATGTTCTATTTGATTCTCATCATCTCAATCGGTGACATTCTTATGCAGCTATGCTTTCCACTTTCAACAAATGTGTTTCTTCAGTATGGCCCGTTATCTGATGTTCCCATACGCCAGTCGATATGAAGTCGGAGATTCGAAAGATGCGGCTAAAAAGTTGTTCGATACGATGATGCAGGATTGCGCTGAAACTACCACCGGGGTCGAGAAGTGCTCACAGTTAGCAGTGAAAATATCCGTCTCATGAAAAAACAATAATCAGTATCATAGTGCCTGTCATTGTCATTACTACGATTGTTATCATTAATTGAAATTGTTCCGTTTACCATTGTCAGTATCACTGTTAGCAGTCCTGTTGTTTCTATCATAGATTCCGTCTAAAAGTGTTTTATTCCCTGCAGTATTCCACCGGATGTGCGTGAGGGTGTCTATTGCTCGGCGATTAAGTTTGGTCCTCAGGCCAATTTCGACTTTCTGCTCAAACTTTATCATCAACAAGTCAAGTATCAGTATTACTTCTATCAAGAATATCACGCAATGCTCGCTGGTTTAGCCTGCACAACATCTAAAGAAAACCTCAATGGGTTTGTTTCAATTCTCTGTTCCTTTCGCAGATTATTTCCGTCACGAATTTTGTTTCGAAATTCCGTTTTCAGAACAAATCGTAAGTGTTTTTCATCAAAGGTGATTTAATGTGACTGTTTATCCATCCAAGTTGTTCAATAGTAATGATGGCAGCTGTAAGATAATAAAGGGTATAGTAATGAGGACAGCGATGCGGATTAGCTAAAAGCAATGATCATTTTAGCACTGAATGGAGCACCAATAAAAACCACTGATAACATTCTCATCAGTCATGGTGACAAGAATACTGATAGTGATGAAAACAGTGATCGTGATAAAGTCACTGATAGCAAGTTGCCATTGTTTTCTGAATCTCAGCGAATCAATCTGTCCTCCATTGCAGACTCATACCGGTTGTGCTCAGCGCGAACACTCCAGAAGCAGCCTATCGACCACTGATGTACCTAACACGAAATCCGATCGCAAGTGATGTGATGATGGAATATATTCGTTCCAATGCAAAACAAGTTTTGGAAAGTGGGCAAATAGATTTATATCTTCAATCCATGACTGCCACATGGCAAACGCAGACTCGTCTCGATCAGGTTGTTTGCTTCATTCGATTTTGATTCCACTTCTCAGCTTTAGTTTCATTCCATATCGAGTATTTATGAAGAAACGAAGTAAACTGCATTTTTCAGTTCATTCAACTGTGTAACGATCTAGAGAGAGGTGATCCTCAAGTACCAGCCAGCGTTTGTGCCCCGCGTATTGCCAGTCTTCGTGCACAGGTTTCACGAGCGCAACGTTACTTACCCGACATCGGTGCATTTTAATCTGACTTTTCATCTCAGTCTGAAAGTGATCGTTAATTGATCACTCTGAATCGGTGATCATCTCATAATGATAATCGTAGAACAATTTCACTTGAATTAATTGTTAGTGATTGACAGCCGTCCAACAACTCTTGCATCCTGAAAGTTTTTCTGAAAAGGATGTCAACTTGCAGTTGATACTTTTAGTGATCCATTTGTGAAAGCTAAGAATAAAATAATAGTACCAATGATGGTAATGATACAAGTTATCGGTAATGATATGAACAGGAGAATCAACATTAAGGCTTTCGGTGTTTATTTGCAATAACACTGTCTTAGATTACCGAAACACAAAGTATTCATATCATACAAACACAAAGGGGAGGAGATCCTCCAAGTAACATATACGAAGGTTACATTTCATCATCCGAATCGATAGTGCATGATATCCGTGTACATCTTATACATTTACAGCTAACGTACAGATTTAAAGGTTGATTTCATATATCACTTTGGTGTCCCTCACGAATCGTCTCTTTCGCACTCTGTCACGACAAAGTCTTTGAAACGATTACGAGTATTGGCAGCACGAACGTGCCCAACATTATTGTGAATATCCGGATTAGAATCATTTTAGTACTTTGCAGTTCATATCTTCTACGACCGATTTGTGAAGGAGGGAGACGATCCATGGGATGAACGACTACCTCGTAGTTTGATGCCGTTGAAGTATAACGCTTTCATCCAACCCTATTTCCCGTCGTCCGGTGCGTATCCGTGGTACAAAAATATGACGTTCGATTCAGTGGTTGACGTGAGTTTCCGAACTTACTTGAATGTTTTGAATGGGCGTTTATTTGAATTTTTATTTCGATTGCTTCTCTAATTTTCTATCTTCAGCATCGTGAGTCTTTTCAGTCTGCAATGATTCGCCATTTCCAGATGACAATAAAAGTGGTAGAACCAACTGATATGGTGAACATCAGTCTGCATCGAATGTTCTTCCATCCATCTGATGTTGTGCTCAAGGACAGCAATCAGAAATTGATTGAATGTTCAAAAATTGTTAAAGATTATGATAACGGTTCGGGATTCTTCTAGTTTTCCGTTGATTTTGAAGTTTTCAACCAGAATTTTTGCACTGTTGATCATTCGAATGGATAACTCTGAGCAGGAAATACTATCAGAAACGTCTCATGACGTATCGCGAAAACAAATCAAAAATTCATCCATGAATGCAAAGCATGAATTCAACTCCAGCAATGATCACGATGTAATCCAATAATTGACTCATCTTCTTCTTCTATCAATTATAAGACTTTCTAGTTTCATGAAGATGATAGCAATGGTAATACAAAGCGAGTGTATATTGAAATAGAGCAGTTGATCACTGATCATTCTAGTTCGAGCACAAGTCGCACCTTTTAATTTTCAAAATACTGTCTACAGTGCATCGCATGTCATGAACCAAAAGTATTAACCAAATTCCAAGTTATAATGAATACACACAAATCCAGCGGCCTTAATTTAGGTGTCATCACAATTTACCTCACTTCAACGTTGACAGCAAATGCTATTTTCTCGTTGCATATTCAATCGATTGGTTTCATTTTCTATGGATCACACGATGGCGTTTATACAAATTTCAATTATTACGAGTTCAATGGCAAAATGGCGTAAGTCTATGCCTTCGTATTTCATTTTGCCCGAAAATGCTCCAAGATCATTTTTTACCGTTGAATGATTCAAGAAAGGAGATTTTGGACTTCGTTTGGACTTCGAATTCGTTTCTGTGAGTCGTTCAGATGTTCAGTCAGATTCTATCAATGGACATTGCTAATTGTCGTGGATATTCCTAATTCAGATGGATTCTATCAACGGACATGGAATCAGGTCCCGGCATTCGATCGCTGGTGCCGTGCTTTGACGAGCCGTTCTTCAAAGCAAAATGGCAGCTTAAAGTGAAACACGCTGCCGATATGAAGGTTTTAACAAATACAATTCATACGAATATTCTCATTGAACGTAACGAAACTGAGCCAGGTAAGACAATCATCCGCTTCAGCTCGAAAGCTGCTCGAAAAATTTTCGAAAAATCGGGAAAATCCTCATCCTCTGCATAAACAAATCATAAAATCCGTTGCATTCTTGCTGGTATTGCTATACGTGATCGCTGTGGTCATAAAGGAACATATGACTCCTTGGACTAGAATTCTGTTCTGGCTGAATATGGTTGTAATAAACTTGAGACTTCAAGTTCTGACTGAACCTATGCTGAGCTTCAGCGAGTAAGTAAACCTCAGCGAAAACGCATGACTGATCTCGAGCCTGAAACATATCTATAAGTGTTCATTTGAGGTACATTTTAACGACTTTACCTCGTCACTAGCACTTTAGTCACATTTTGATCGACTGGTGAATGACAACATACAGTAAGAATGTGAATTAAAGGTTGGGCAATAACTTCATTCGGCGAAACACCGCCGATGTCCAGTTATCTATTAGCGTTATCAATTGGTCATTACGATTCAATGCAGAAGATCTCGAAAACTGGCGTTCTAGTTCGTGCGTGGTCTTGGACTGGCATGGAGACATACGCTGAGATGGGTCTGAACGTGAGGGATACCAATCCTTTTCATATAGTTATAAAATTTATTAAGGCCTAAGGCTAATTCAGGACAAGAATCTATGCTTACTCGGTCCAGTTTGGGGTACAAATTTTAATTTACTAACTTCAGTGATCGTCAGAAGCGTATCCTCTCAAACATTTCCAAAGGCAAAGAAAATCCTCGAGAAACGATGAAAGACGATTTTTATTATTGTGAGAGATAGTTAGAAAGAGTTACAAGAAATTCAATGAATTACATGAGCTTATAATGAATTCTCGCAAGTCCGGAAGAAGTCTAAACGTTTCAATGACGAGATTTTTATTTGAGCAATGAGCAAACTTTACACGACTGAAATTTGCAGTTTGCTGCTGGAACGTTGGAATATATGGCTAATTATCTGAACACTTCGTTCACGATGCCGAAACTCGGTAAATTTATTAGCTCATTCATTGTTAATCGATGCTCTTTCTCACGAAAACACCTAGGCACAAAGAATCATAGTATGTGACAATCAAATGTAATATATAAGTTATTGGATCGTGATTTGTTATTGAATCAAACCAAAGATCAACGGAAAGGATCAAATCGCAATAAGAGACGATCAACTTAATTAGTTCAGGAATAGAGTTGATATTGAATTGAAGATTTGGTATCTGTACCACAGTATACGGGTTCATCGCGAGCCATGGAGAACTGGGGTGTGATCATTATGATATACGAAGCACTCCTCATCGATCCACTCTACGCAACGACGCTAGAGTACAGTATTGTGGCACGGGTAACACCACATGAAGTTGTACACCAGGTAGATTTCATTTTTCGCAATCCTCTTCAATCCAACTCGTGGCACTCACCAGATTTCTCAATTTCCATCGATCAAAATCCAATGAATTTGCCAATGGTTTCCGCGAGAAATTGTGATCGATCATTTCAAAGTTTCAAAGAATTTGAAATTGCAGTGGTTTGGAGATTTGGTAACAACGGAATGGTGGTCGACATTGTTCTTGAATGAAGCGTTTGCGCAGTATTATTACACTGATGCGGCCAACTATACTTATCCTGACCAACAAAAATACGCTGTACGTTGCTCTTCTTGATTCAGTTTCACATTCTCGACAGATCAAGACAATTATGCCGTGAACAATATAGAATATTGGTCACTTCAACTGAATGAACACTAGCAATTTCATAATGACATTCGTTTACCTGCAGAAATTCGTTCGATTCTGGTTAGCTGACTACGCGTTGTTGCATGACGGTAGAATCGATGAAACAAAACCGATTATCACCAATCGAAAGCCGATGTTCACCTATGCTCCATATTACAAGGTTCACTCTCATCGGTTCTCACTCATATTTGAAAGACTTCTGAGAATTTTGTAACGGTTAGGTGTCTCCTTAATAGATTCCAACACCGTGCCTGTCAGAATATGTGGACGATAAAAGCAGATATGATCTAAGCCATTGCATTGCTCAATGAAATCAGCAACATTAATACGTATCATTCGAATTTCAGCGCAACTTCACATGGTGGACCGAAATACTGCTATCGACAATTAATTTGTTATTTCCGTGAGTGTTGACAGTATCCGTGAATGTGCTGTTTTCAGGGTGCATCTGTTTTATATATGCTGAATAATGCAGTCGGATTCTCGGTGATGCGCGACGGTCTTCGTGCCTACTTCAAGGCAAATGCCTTCAAAACAACCACCGAAAAGATTTTATGGGCCGCCATTACCAAAGTATTTAAATTGTTCTCTTAGCTTAGTGATTCTCAAAGTTTCCCCTTCCGCCCTCCCTTTCCCCTCCTCCCGCTTCCAACTGAAAATTTTAAAATGTCCTCGCATTCCTCACTGCATCCGTCTGTATCTCCCATCCACTGCAGTGGGTATCATAAAACTATCACACCTCCACGGATACTCTCGCAATTCTAGGTGCACTCGGATGAGATATTCTCTTTCAGCTGTTCAGACGTTTATGTATTTGTGGGCGACTGAAAGGCAAAAAGCATTATTTGATGATGTGGCACACAAATGATACTTGATACAATTACAGGCAGCTGCAGACAATCACTTGATGGGATGGGATAACAAGCCATTGGATGTACAAGCTCTTATGGATCCATGGACCAAACAGGTTATCTTTGAGGATAGTCCTCGTTTGAGTAGTGCTTTCAGGATCATGCGTCATTCTTGCTGCATATTAACGCTCAGTATTATGATTGTCCAATTGTCTCCTAGTGAAATTTTTACGAAGTATCTGTACAAATAGTTACTACTGCAACTTAGTACTTGGATTATCCATATTCCAGGAAAATTACCCCATTCTAAAGTTAACCACCTCGAATGATGTGGTAACATACAGCCAAGAACCGTTCATCAGCAATCTATCGGCGCTTGCTCCGAGTCAGTGGCATTATCAGTGGCCAATTCCTGTGCACAGCATAACCGAAACGGGTTAGGCTCCCCACTCTTTGTTGGTTTTGCTTCTATTAGCAAATTTATCATTTCTCAAATTTATCATAAGCAAACTTCAATTGCACTTTGTAGGACACGAGTTTCGCTATTTCACGGCTGACCAACATTGGACTCGAAACCTGGGAAGTGGATGGCGAGTGGAGAACCCTGGAAGTGTCGTACGAGCTTTTCCTTCATTTTTTTGGCATTCGTTTGGTTGAAACGGAACCAAACTGCTTCAATTCATCGTATTTCCTAGCCCTTGCAGACTTTAGAGGAACGGATTCGTTTAGTTTCTCACAAGCAAGATTCAGCTCCTGCGATTCCATAATTTTCTAGTGGTTAAAATAAATCTGATCATCAAAGGTTGAAGGGTATGTATCGTGTATGGTATGATGAAAGTACATGGGCACCGATTCGAGCCCAACTTCGCTCAGATTTCAACGCGTTCGACGAGTTGACCAGAGCGCAATTCATCTCGGATGCAATTGCACTTAGAGAGTGCGTACATTTCATAGCTTCATTTCTCAATCTGTACCTAAGCATTAGTGTTCAGGACGATATTTCTGCCAATCTGATTCATTGAAGAGATGAAAGTATCCTAAATTTATAGTCAAACACATAAGAAGTGTAGTCGCTTAGTGTTATGCTTGTTTTGCACCAAAGATTTATTTTATGCATATGAGTGTGTGATATGAATATTTATATTTTCGATTTCGTGACTGAAGTACAAATACTAATAGCCTTAACGATTCTCATGATGACCTACAAATGAACTACGTGATGAATTACTGAACTACAAGTAGTAATGTCCATAACTTTTTATGTGTACAATTGTTCAGAAGAGGATCCCTGCCGTGGTCCCGTGTCATCGAATTCGCGTCGTATCTGAGTAAAGAAACCGAATTCGCCCCACATTACGCATTCAAAAGTGTTCGGGATCAATTGATGAGCGCTTTCAAGAACACTGCAGATACACCTAAAATAAATGTTGGTCACAGAATTGCTCACAACGAACTCACGCAAATTTGTGCATCATCTGATCTGTCTTCATCTTAATATCTTTATGAATCTAATTCGTTGATCTGATTTAATCTTGACTGTTGATCGCTGATCTAATCTAATACGCATCTTCATTTTTCTGATCATCTCATTCGATGGATTCATTTATGCTTTGGCTGAATGATTTTTTCGTTTAGAAGTACATTCAGCGAACATTCGAAACTGCATATGATATCGGATGGGCGAATAACACCGACTGGACTATGGCGTAAGTGTGTTTGTTCCTGAAGAATGACTTCCAATTAAGTGATTATCACATCTCATTAATAAAAAATCGCAGACTACATCACATGTACATCTAGGCTAGGGAGGAAGGATAGTTATTGGTTCTAGCATTATTTTATCGTGATATTATCGTGCAACATTGGTAAAGGATCACTTCAAGAAGTTGCCCTGATGATTTTTAAATTCAAGAACTGCAACGAAAATTCCTTGACCATGAATACAGATGGAGACTGTCGTTGTAAAGCTATGAGAGGGTATCCGCGTATTCTGATACATCTTTTCAGAGCATTAGCAACATTGGCAACTGATGGTATGTGCAAAACAGCGCTTCCAGAATGTTTGGAGAAAACGAAAACGCTATTCGAAGAATTTTTGACGAACTGTCAATATTCCACCACTGGAACAGGCCTGTGCAACAGGTGATGGGTCATTTCTGCCTTTGACATGCCATTTCTGTTACGTTTTGTCCGTCCTGATAGTTTAGGCATATCGTGAGGCAAGCTCGAATATAATCATTCCAGGTTTGAACTGTTTATTGACTGCAGCCAGTTGAATACTATTACTGGCTATAAACCGTCCAAACAGCACCTTTGAGGACAGATTTTTGTCAATTTTGCAGTTGCTAACTGATTCATTTCGACAAAGCAGGACTAATCGAAGCATTTGACGGTGTTGTTTCAGTGAGGTTCGTCCAGACGTACGAAGAACGCAATATTGTTATGGTCTAGCACAAACACCCACCGGTCACGAGCTGGTTAAGCGGTTGTACGATTGGTTCAAGACGAACTCACATTACTTCCACCGTGATGCTGACAATCTACTTAATGCAATGGCATGCACAACAGATGATGATAAAATGAACAGGTAAGCAGTGATAAACTTTATCATTTCCTCGAACATCTTGTGGTATTTCGGTGTTTGTTACGTATAGATGGTCTATTGACTAACCTGGTGCTGAACTCTATGCAACATACAATTTAGTTCGTTTTAATATGCAAACTTTTGTCGTTAGGTTATTCGCTCGTCTAAAATTGGATTCATGATATTAATAATTTGAATTTTCAGTTTCATCTCTGATATAGTCGAAGGAAAATATCCAGAGAGTGCGCTTCATATGGTAGCCGTTCACGACACAACAGATCATGTTCTATGGAATTATTTCAAGCTCAACACCGAACAGGTTATCTACGGTGTGCCGAGCTTCAACAGCTATATGACAGCTGCTGTTGGAACTTGGAATCAAGCGGAGAATATCAAAGAGGTTGGGACATAATCATTTGGGTCATGATAGAGTTGACATTCGATGAAATTGATGCAAGGACAAACATGACGAATGCACTTTCAGATGGACGATTTCATTGCTGGAATCGAGCTAAGTGGAGATAATTTGGCGGTGCTGAATGAACTGAAGAAGAAGATTCAGCAAAACATCGATTGGCTGGCGAAGAACCGAGATGACATTATGACGGCAATTGAACAAGAACTTCAATAGAGAATGATATCTGTTGCAATTTTGTATTCCTTATCTCGATATTGCATTAAGTGATACAGTGAAAACGGAGTGCTGTATGAATTGTTTTCGCTTCTTACTATTTAGTTTTATTACTGTTAATCAAGTGTGATATCATTTAGAGTAATTCTTTGCCGAGCATGCGTCATATTTTCAACAACGAATCACTTAATGACAACTAATTTTTCAAAAGATTGATCAGTCACTTAATTGAATTGACCTTCTTCCTCTTTTATGTGGAAATATTGCGGTAAAACCTCATAAATGTGTTTTCGACATCATAAAAACCTTTTTTTTGATTCATTTCAATTTTTTTTCGAGCTTGCATTTCCTCATTGAACGTCTTTCGTACGATCGTATTGTCAGCTCAAATCAAATCAAATCAAATTAAATTAAATCAAATCAGAAGTCATCTGACGATGGGAAATTTGAGTGAGACGGCAGAGTTTCATTAGAGAATTTATTATTGAAGTGAGGGTATGACATTTTAACTGGATGTTTCTCAAATGAGATAACTGCGTTAAGTAAATGCTATTCGACGAGTTTCACTCGACGAAAACTGCGTCAATACGTTTTCATCTCGTGTTCAGAGTGGTTATGATGTGGAATGTCAGTGCGCTGACACGGGATGGTATTTTTTCAATCTCTTCATATTTTTAAAAAAAAACAACAACTTTACAATCTTAAGCACATAAAAACAAACTGGATGTTCACAGTTCACAAAGCATCCTCTTTTGCACTTTTGCACTTAACAAGCTCTTTTTGTTTGCACTTTGATTGAAATGTACGTAATATGAGAGCTGAACCTCACATGATCGATGCAAACAATCCGGAAGCCACAGATGTTCGTGGTGGGATCGACACTCTGTCACTGAAATCGGATAGGTCTATTCAGGTCGATTGAATCACAATCCAACGTTCAGAACCTCACACAAAAATATGCTGAAAGTTCTGACGGCTGTGGTGCTGAGAAAATGCTTCCTTCCATTTAGTATCTATGAAATCTGATCCTCTGCTAAAATCCAGCCCAATCATTGAACTATGAGGAACGCAATGGCACGATTCAATTGAAGCTTTCGCCTTGAAGGTGGTGTGGAATGGAACTTTACAAATGTAATTAACTTCGAGTGATTAAAAACTCAGATCAACAGAGTCAAAATGAGCGAACAGTTGGTAGCACTTAAGCGATTCCTTAAAACGGCTTAGTTATTGCTTCAAAGAGAAGCGAGCATCTATATTGAAAGAATTCTCGTTGCATTAACAATGGAATGCTTCTTCGTTCCGTAACTTTAATGTAGATTCATTATGTTCACAAACTTGTGTAGCTCATAAATTTTAGTGTTAAGTACGACATTCCCCATTTTCGTGTTATTCTCCTCATTTATCTTCCTGAAAAAAACATCAAACTTTTATCAACCGACTGTCTGGAGAATGAGAAGTGCAATTAATCACTTGTTTGTATTTTTTGTCTTACTGCACACGAAAAGCTTGCAAATAGCGCCTTTTTGTAAGACGTTTTTCAAATCAGGTTGAATTTATAGTGTCTCATCTGAAATCTCACTAGTTCCGCATTGAAATGGGCATACAGATAAGAACAGGTATCTGTAGTCATCACGATGAAACAAAAAACCTCCCACCATTAAACTGATTTTTCAAATGAACAAATGAATCGATCAGATCGAACATCGAACACTGCTGTTCAGCTCATTCAGTGATCAGTGGATTAGGGTCAGCAGAGTGAAACGATCATTTAGAGATCGGACTGTTACCGAAGAAATCAAAATATCTAAAGTTCAAAATATCGAACGGTGCGATTTGATGGATAGAAATGCTCACATGATTGAATGGAAGAATAAGGTGCAAGGAGATGTTTTCATGGAATTTGGTGAATATTTTGAAGATTGAATTATTGCAATCGTTTTGGATTTGCGATGTCATGAACAAAGAGCAAGGAAATTTCACGACGTTTGATACATTGTTGCAGAATTTTATTCACGATCAGTTGGAACTGAAAGTGTGTTCAAAGTCAGTGAAAAACTGAAAAATGTTCGGATGGATAATGTGTAATGGAGCATGATATTTCATTTGCTGCAGTTAAATGTTAAGACAAATATACAAATATTCAAGCAGGCATATTGTTGATGTAAGCAATCGTTGTCGATAAGCGATATGCAAAAAACTGATCAAGATTCAAATGCAGGATAGATCAAGACGATTGCTGCTGTGTTCGATCTTGCTTCGGTCGTTATAATCGGACAATTTAAAAAGGCTAGATAAAAAATGGGCTAGATAGGGTGCAGATAAGAAATGAAGATATGTTCGTTCTGCTGCGTGTATGTGATATAATAGCTATTTTGCGTTTGTTTTGGCGAAGTGATTAGTCTTTCGAATGATTTTCCATTTTGAGTGCTCTTCGATCGCCGAGAACGAACATAAAAAGGCAATGATCATAAACGGAACGACAACAAATGATCATTTGAACTCAAGACAGAGACGAGAAAATAGTTAGCAGTAAAAACCGTTGCTACCTGCCTGATTACTTGATCGATTTTTTTTTTCATCAAGCATGAATTCGTTGGGAATCAATAAGAAGAGAACCGGTTCCATTGAAGATCATAAAATTTGTCATTAAAAATTAGCCAAAATAACAGAATAATTTTTTCTGTGCATTCGTATTGCACTTCTTCAATTGTTTTCAATGCTTCCGTAAATTTTAACTTTTTCATCTATTTTATTGAACTAATTTGATGATACATCTCGGTATCATAGTCACTTCTGTATGAGAAGCTATAAATCTCGTATTTGATGGTCTCTTCGATAATAGATATGAAGGATGTCGTCGAGAAATTAATTTACGAGGTCATTCTCCGCCGAAACTGGAAATTATAACATTTGCGAATGAATCTGACGAAGTATTGATCATTCATACAATTTGCAGTTTGTGCGCATTCTGAAAGCAAAAGCATTCGTAGGTGAGGGCGTTTGCATTTCAACTGTTTAAGAATAAACGAATGATTCTCGTTTCAGTTCATAGAAATACCTTTCATTAAATTCAGCCAGCACGGTAATGATTTTGGATGGCCTAAAAAACAACTTAGTGATGATGTAAAGATGATCACTGATCTGTTTTAATGGAAAGTCTCCCATGGACAATGAACAAACTCTCCCAAGCTGATAAGGCGCTCAGCACAAGTTCAGTTCGGCAGTTCACGATTATCAGCGCTCAGCACAAGTTCAGTTCGGCAGTGAGTTGTCGAGCAATTGCATTTGAAACAATTCATTTCGCATTGTCTAAGAATGTGCCAATTAATTATGAGTCGGTGCCCATCACCTAACAATCAGACATCATTCGTCACGAATTTTGCTGCCGCAGCGCACTTTCTGGTCTCATCGAATTATTTAGTTCTGGAATTGTTTAACAGTACTGTTGAAGAGTAAAACATCAGTTGTTCATTTTACAGCTATCATTAGGCACTTTAAGCACCTTCAATATTTCTTTGTTGTCGGCAAGTACTTAATGTCTTTGACTGTTGGCTGGTTGGGTTGGTGAAAATAATGCTCTTGTAGATAGTGGATGCAGCTTTTCGTTCACATAAAATAGACTGATTTATATAACTTTTCGAATGATGATAAATGCTGACTGCAGTGAGGTGATAGCTTTGCACAGTTGCACAGTGGACCTTGTTCAGTTGATCTCATCAGAAAACATTTTGACAAATCTTCCGAATGGTAGCCAGCACTGCTGTGTGCAGCTACTTCGGCCGTTATCAAATTGATATCGTCAGGCTGTCAACGATACCTTAGGAAGAGCATTTGCTTAGAAAAGCTTCATCGAAGAGGAGTCACTCAGCGCAGTTCATTGAAGCGTTATTATGATCCGATTAAGTGGTGAATGACGAGTACAGATTTACCTGAACTAATCTTGAAAATTTGTGATATCCCATTGAGTATGCTAAAAATTACTATCTAAAGAACAATTTCGCTGATACTTCGGCAGGTATGTGAGGACTGAGGTTGAAAGCATCGTGCGATCAGTTGCCTACTGGCGATCATGACCGTCTGTTGCCTATCGGCCTATAAACCTTGTAAATGGGATCGTCATTGTTCATTGCTTAACTCGTTAACGACCTTAATGAACAATGCTGATTAATGTCGTTAACGAGTTAGCCAATGAACGGCGGCCGCCGTTAAATAACAAACTTTTGTTTGATCTGAAACGAGCCATCAGAATTCGATGAAAACCAAAAGTTTGCTTTGGGTGGTTATCACCATCCATGACATTATCAGTAATACTTCAAAAAGTTTCTTACTAATATCAATGTCAGTGTTTCCATCACTGTCAATCAATCTTTACCATCAACAATAACCGACTGACTGATGATGATGAAGTCGGCAAAAAATTGAAATTTATGTCTTCAGTCTTTCGCATTTCATCTGATAGACAAAGCAAAGAACAAATCTCGCATCGCCGCCATCACCATCATCAAAACTAATTTCGAACATCAAGGTTCCTGCCCAGTTTTTCAACTCGCCATTGCTCTCCACCATCAAAAACGTTTTTTCCCTCACAACACTCTCGTAAATATCATTTTTATCGTCCTCTCTCTCTGGCTGATCATCGGTCGATTCATCAGAACACTGAAAATTTCCCCATAAAACCGCACAACCTTTCCAGAAGCTCGTCACAGTTCCAGTATGCCACTCACTCGTACAGTGATTGGTTGCATCATTTTAAGTTTTCTTCAGCTATAGGCTCGTGCTTCTGGTGCAATCCTCTACTGGAAATTCTTTTCAATGGTACCAGATTATCGTCTACCTTCTCCTGAATCTTCAGAAACAATGTTTTACGTCGAGAGTCAAGGTAATCCATGCTTAGAGCTGATCGAACTTACATTCACATTCATGAATTTATGACGGTTCTGTTTGTTTTCGAGCTGAAGAAGGCATTCAAAACGTTTAGATTAAGTAATTCTTGATTTTTCAGCCGACCGCTGAATCTTTTCTACCGAGTGAACATGGCTAATACACTTTAAAGAAATCAGAATGTTTCCGTGACGAGAGATTGAAAGAATTTCATATTGCTGGATTGATTGCCGATAATTTTTTGCTGTTAACGGACGTTGGCTGATTTGATCAAACGATGAAACTGATTTAAGGTTTACGTGAAGAAAAAGTTCGTTGGCAGATTATTTTCTGGGATATTTACAATATCTCGCTGAATTTAGCGGATGCATTTGATACAATCACGATTATTCGTTTTGCATCAGCCAACGTCATCTTGTTCAGTTTTGTTGCTGAAGGCGTTTCGTGAAAACAAAAATATTTACGATGAAAACATTTCTTCGGTACGAACGTTTAGAAAATTTTCGAGTCGGTATACGTACAACACGTTCATCTCATAGCTGTCGCATTTCTCATTGCATGGTTTATTGCTTTTAATATGCACTCGTTCCAAAATTCACTCTTGCTCCATTCAGTCGGAGTGTATCCGCATTTCATCTGTGCATTTCTTTGATTCTTTCAGTACGTCTCAAGTAGATGTTCAGATATCTGTCGTCGTCACCATCATTCCATCTTAATCTTGATTCCAAATCAAAACCTTTGGCCACCATAACATATAAAATATCATGATGCACTGCTCACGGCTCATTGCTCCAAGTCTCAGATGTTCGGATTTCTATTCGAACGTTTCACTCTCATCATTGACAAACCGAACTGAAGTATGCTTTGGGAAATGATTCAATTCAAGGCTTCGCTTGACGGCAGCACCACTGCTCCTGTTTATGTCTCGTTATTCTAGGATCAAAGCATTCAGAGTTTTCGCTCAGAGCAATTTTCGATAGAGTACTTCGTTTCTGTAATAATGGAAAAACATTAACTGTTGACCAGACAGGATTAGATCGATGTCCTTAGTGTGATCATATGATGTTGATAAGAGTGTTTGTGTTTGCTGGTTTTGTTTTGAAATAAGCGATCATAAAACTGCTGATTTGTCGATGTTCAGTTGAACTATTGTACATCGCGCACATGTTCACTTTCCATGATCCTTCCATGAACACTTCACCAATTCCCAATACCTGTGTCTTCTATAAATGGTCACGTTTGCCTAGCATCTGTTAAAACAACGGCAGCCTGTTCTCGGAAATGCGACCATACCAAAACGGGAGTACGCCAGAACTAGTTCTTCACCTTTTGCCGAAACATTTTCAGGTGTTCAAAAAGCATCGCTGTGAATATTTACGAATCACACACACACACACACACACACACCCAGTGCCATCATGCAACGAGCACGTGAAAAATTTCCACCGAACCATCTTTCAGTCCTCTTTGTGACGTTCATGGATGATGAACATTCGGTGATAACAGTGCATGTCATGTTGTTTTCTCTTAATGGCTCTCATCAAAAGAACTCATTATCAGTTTATTGCAGACACTATTCGTAAGCAAAAACCGCAACGAGCTAGTTCGAGTTCGTTGATCACAAAACAACTTTTTGTTTGTTCAACCTTTCCATTATATACGTCTGGGCATCTGGGCATATGACAAGCACATTATCAATGTGTGCTTAAATAGTTCAAAACGATTAAGTCAAAGTAAACTAAACTTCTAAATAAACTCTCAAAGTACTCCAAACTCAGTTGAATGGTGACAATTCAAACGATTAAGTGTTTCGTTAGGAAACAACTACTCAGCTACTAACTCAAATTTCAAATCAAATAAACTCGATTTTGATTCTCCTCACTGTTTAACACTATCATTAGGGCATCCTTCTGTCGCTATAAAGTAAACTCAACACAAAGCGTTTCATTTAAATGAACAGGTGTGTCAACTGTTATGCCTGCGACGGGTGCTTCTGTCATCGTGCACACCTTGATCAACTCTAATTTTAGTTGATTTAAAGTTTATTTGATGTTTTTTTTTGTTTTCTTCTCTTCATCAAAACGGATCGACTGTATTCACAACACGATCCCGTCTCGTCTCCTTCTTCACATATATAATCGCCGATTCAAGCAATCCAATCAGTTACTGCAGTCGTTTATTTCTAGGAGTTACCAACCTTTCTGTCACGAGACCTTATAGTTCGCTGTTTAGCTTGATCAGTTAGTTCATCAGCGCTATCGTTAACGCTATCCGGTGATATTGAAGATATCCGTGTTCAGTTTCACGTTTTGTTTAAGTGCTGTTCGTCATCATCGTATTGGTTGTACAACAATGCTTACAACACGCTTCTTACGTTTTACGCCTGTGAGGTCAGTGCTTCATTGATTGAATGAATGGATTGATAAATGATCAGAAGGATTTCTTGAACACTTTATCTGAGGAATCGTAGTCAGGCAGTTATAAGATGGAAATTTACGAAAATAAATTTTAGCATGAAATGCGAAAAACATTTCATATTAACGATAGTGTTGATTTCAGACGTATCGCTACTTCAATCGGTGATCTTGGAAGTGGTGACGGCAAGGTTGAAATCATTCATTCATTGTAACTTTAGAACTTAAGTTCGGATGGTCTGTTTGAGCTATCCTTGGATCTCATTTGAGCGGGTTTAAATGAGATTTTTAGGTCTTCGCTCAGAATCAAACAGTTTTTTCCTTCCAGATTCTGCATTTAAATGTTCGCTGTGAATCTGAATTGATCATTGTGGTAGTTTAAATAAATCAGAGTGAGGACTTTGGATGTTCTGAATGATGAGAAAATAATCGAAAAATGTTCAGTCCTAATCGCAGATGGGCCATTGAAACCGTTAGATTGAACAATTTCAGAGCGGTGGCAGTGGTGGAGCGATCCGACAAGCAGGTGGAGCATTCGGTAGACTTGAGGCTGCTCGAGAGGAGAAATTCTTTCATGACCTGGTTAGTTTGGTGGTGGTTCGTTTAGTGATTAGATGACATTCATCTTCATTACATATCGATTGCTGATTAGTCTCACTAATGAAATATAGTTACGAATAGTGATGGAAGCCACCCGATCTAATCTTACTTCAAGATACTCGCTTCAACGTTTCTTCTGTGCCGAGCTTGCCAATCATTTAGAAGTTCTCTCTCCTAAGATCTGAGTGGATTGTTAATATTTTGGATTCTGATTAAGCTTACGATTAGCAATACGCCTGACCTTTTGCAGAATGAACAACAAATCATAGCGCTGAAACAAGAACTGGAAGCGAAAGCGAATTCGGCGAGTGGGGAACATCTGAAAGAATTAACGAACAAAATCGATCTGCTGTCTCGAGAGGCTGAAAGACAACGCAATGTTATTTCCAAGAAGCCAGTGCCTGAGTAACGAACGGCAACGATGACCAGAACAAGGATCATTCGTCCAAAACTGACATCAAATTCACACCTAGATTCGGCTATGATCACTTCTCACACCTACTATCTAAGCCATACTCGAATGATCATTTTTCCTTCGAGTGATCATTTTAACCATCGATATTGTGTATCATCTACTTAATATCTATGTAACCAAATTAATCCGCAATATTTATAGTTGAACAACGACGCTGTATCAAGTCTCTTTTCAGCACAATCTCAAACTATTGTAGGACCTAAGATATCAATGAAATAAGTGCTGATAAGGTTGAACATTACCGTATGTTCATCCAAATGTCTCAATGCCATTTCAGGCATTTTAAATTCATTTTCTGAACAAAAAATTTGGTGTTGATTAAGACTGAACGAACTAGATCAAAGAAACACGATATCCCATTGCGACGAGCCACTGATGCCCTCTCGATATCAGCAACTGATTACTTATCAGTACATTATTGAGTGTTAACAATGATATCATCTCATAACCACGATCCATATTCTAATGGAACGTGTAATTCCAATGAGTTTATTCAAGCAATCTCTTCAAATGGATATCCATCTTCATTTTCTTCTTGTATATTCGGTTCGCTGACCCGCTGTTACTCTTCTTTAATGCAATTGTGCCTTTATGTGTTAGCGATCCACTACCTTAAAGCATGTATTAAAGATCATTACCATTCTTATGTTTCATTATGTTTTCAACTTCTCAACTCAAATGTTTACGTATACCATTTCATAGACACTTCCTTCCATGCTATTGCTTTACTGTATCTTATTTCTTCTTCTTTTATGTACTGTTCACTTATTTGCAAATTGTATGAATAAATAAAATATTTCCGTTGGATTCATTGTGTTCAATCTCTGAATATTGAGTCACCTCCCTTGAATAATGTTTATTCATTAGATGAACGAGTCGGTCGTTTCAATAGCAGTGAAGTTAGCAAAATAAAATTATATTTATTCAGTTATTTATTTACTCACTTCCATCAAAAACAAAACCAATAACAGTTCATTCTCAAAAACTCAAAGAGCCGATAAAAAACAACCAATGATAATAACATGTTGATATTATATACATCAGTGTAAGGTGAATGATACAGATGAGATAACTGCGATTTCTGAATGAAATTCAATAGGATATTTTATAAATTGATCAAACAATAACCATACATTCAATAGTAAAACTTCACGGAAGAATCATTACGGAATAACGGGACGATATATCAAGAAACATCAACGGAGAAATTACACACTGACTGGACGCGACCCGGACAAAAGGAGTAATAATGATGTTCAATGTTCAAAATTGCTTTTTTTGTGCAGTTTCCCAACTCCCAAAGTGATCTGGCGAAGCCAAGCAGTATTTCCAACGTCACTTCAAAATTCGAAACAAAGTCGTCCTCACCTAACAGCAAATGAGATGAAGCTTGAAAACTGCTGATTTTTAGTCTATGCTCTTAAAGAGATGAGATGAGTGTCGCCCCGGTAACTCAACCATAAGTTCATCATCACAAGTGTGAGGAAAGATTTCTTGGGACGCAGAGATAAGGAATGGTAAATCTATTGAAATTATCCAACGAATAACTGAAAAAACATTTTGGCCGAATATCGAAATAAATGAATGCGCTCAATCGTGTTCTATTGCCGAAGAGACGGAAATCTACGAAGAGAAGGTACAAATAAATTCAGCATTGATAACGATGAACCGAACACGCACATCCAAGAATGTGAAGTTGAAGCAAACACGCGAACGCAAAAAATACTCGCTGGAAATATTGTGCAGAATCCATACAAATTCTGTGCAATAAAACTAACAAAATTATTCCCTCCTCATCCGAATCCAACAACCTGTCAGAATGCTAATAACAACACCAACATCAATTCCAATGAAAAACACGAACAAATTCCATAAACAGTAACAAACCAACGACGTCAACGAACACATCAAACTCAAACAACTCCATCAAAATTCGATTAATTTCATCTTGCTAAACACATTTCTTTTCTTTCACAAGAATCCAAAGAAAACAGCAATTTAAAATGAAATATTCACTTGAATGATTTGTATGTGTAACAACAATAAATAAACTAATATCAGCAACATCAATAACAACAAACCAAAAAACGATAACAATAAACAGTGACAATAATAATCACCATCACCATAATAATAATAACAATAATAAGAGTCATACCGAATAATAATTATTAAAGGTACCGAGCGAAAGGACATAAACAATCCCCTACTCAGTGATTTCGTGGAACAGCGCAAAACTACATGAATTAACTATCTCATTTCATCATTAAGTACTCAATTTATTACTCAAAAATAGCAGCATATTCAATTGAAAATGTATTACAATACAAGTGACTCGGATTGAAAATTAGGAAAACCAATCAGACAACATTTTAAACGACATAATATAACGTATTTACGAATAAATGAAGTGATCTAAAGTAACGAAGAAGAAAACATCGAAAATATTCTCTCATAACAATGAAGGAGAAAAGCAGAAAACACAAATAAAGAACAATAAACAACAAAATTTCAATCAACTAAAATGAATTTAACCACTGATTGTGTCGATGTTCAGCGCACATTCAGCTTCCAATAGAATCTCGTGGATTCGATCGCAAATATTCGAGTATTCAGTTGGTGATTCAGCTTTAATTAAATACAAACGTGCAGCAATACCCCGAGCTGCAATTCAAAACACATTCAAAACCAAATGCAGTGAAGTAACAAACTATCACCTGTGCGTTCTTATGCACAATGACTGAATAAATAAATAAACAAATCACAAATAACGAAAATAAAAATGAATACAAACAACGAAACGTTACCAAAATATGAAGTTGAGTCAAGTGCGACTACCGGTCTCGACGATACTCCGCTCATATGGTAAACTTGAGGCATAGCTGTGTTCGTCGTAACCGCCGCACGACTATACGAACGGCGTTGAATAGGTGATGGAGAGGATTGACGATTAGCATAACGTGATGACAACCTTGGAGTATGAGACATTGACAGTCTTTTATTGGGAGGTGACTGAGCTGTATAGGTTCTCGACAGATTGGTGGCCTGAGATTGCGAGGCGTATCGCTGTGGTGGTGTGGGCGATGGCGATAACGAAAGCCTTCTTTTGACAATTCTTCGACCACTCCTCGATATGGTCGCTGTGCCTGATGCATTTCCATCGGATGCGATTTCTAGCGCTGATTTGTCCAGTTGAGCGACAACATTCTGACGTTTCACTCTGGCCGATGAGGGTCTTCTGGGGCCGTTCTGCATAGAGCACGATACCGATTCGTCATTACTAGCGTCACTATCGTTATTGTCATATTCGTTGTCATTCATCTCATCGTCATCCTCATTCATGTCCTCGTCTGCATCGTTATCGTTATCGCCGACCACATCGATCACTTTCAGAGTTGGCTCTTTCTTGATTTTAATAGTTGTCGAATCCATTGAAGATGACGTACTCAAATTGGCATCGCGAAGCGCCTCACGTTTCGCTTGCAATTTAGCTCTTAAAGTTGTAAAAAATAAATCAATATGAATGAATGAGCATATTGGCATGTGTTTGTTAAAAATGATATATCGTTGTGATACGCAAACAATAGTAAATCACATCGAATTTTAACGTCGACATGAGAGCATACTAATAAAACGAATACACAACCAAACTAAATGGCTGCATGAATCCATTGAAAGATATTAGTTCATCAAAGGAACTATCACTAAAAATAATGATCGCCAATAAAAATGAACTTTTCAGATTGTTTTGTACGAGGTCTATGCGATGTGTCAACCACAGAATCACTAGGCGCCGGTCTGATAGCAATCGGTCTCGGAAGTGCATCACTGCCGTCTGAATTCATCGAACCATTCGCCCCATCACCGTTCAATGATGAACTTTTGATCTGCAATCAACCGATTATAAACAGAATTATTCGAGCGGTTGCTTAATCCACGTTTCAAGAGTACTTCAGTACCAAAAATTAGCGACATAAATGTGCTGATAATTAATGAGACGAGCAAACCTTGGATGGTTCGAGCCAATTGTATTTTCGTTTTGCGGGTGACTTTTCTTGTCGAATGAAATGCAGCATGTTGAAGAAGTACCATTTGGATTGCGGTGGTGTGAGACCAGCCGCACGGGCACGATCGTTACGACGTCTGATGTGATTGTAGTAATCAGTCATGTTCTTCCATGCCATCTTCACCATATCACCTAAACAACACCGTCCAATCTTTCAGCACTTACTAGATCCGCATGCAACGCTTCACTTACAAATTTCGTAATTTTCAGGTGATTTTCGTTGATCTTTCCAACAGATCAACAGAAATGCTTGAGTAAAATTCTTTTTAAACTTTGTTGCACACATAAGAACTGCCACTTGGAACATAAATATTTTGCAGTTTCAATGAAAACAAACTTGAGAATTGCACTTTTTCATTGCTCAGTGCTTTCGCAACCTCTTCAAATGCGACCCAACGAGCCGGTACATCAGTGTATCTCGGATCAGATGGCTGAAATTCACAGTAAAAAATACACTGGAAGAATCAAACATTGCAAGAATTCGGCTCATTACATGCTCTTAAAACTCACAGTTCGTCTTGTAATTGAGCTAAACGATGTTTAATAAGCAACGATAATTGCCGACTAAAGAAGACAGATTTTGCACAGTTCATAATAATATTCTTATTGGCTGGCTCGAAATTGGTCACCCTTGAAAAGACAACAACAGTGAAGGAAATCACCTTCCAAATCAGCGGACGTTGATAAATCTCTTGAATGAGCAATGTTTTAAGCGTATCGGTCATACCAAACATAGACATCTTGGTGGACTGAGATCCTGAAAATAAAATTCAGCTGACGTTTATATTCGTTGTTATTCATCAAATTCGCATTCCAGTGGTTCCTTCTAACAATTCAGCATACACCACTCTAATTCAGATGGCATGGTTGCAGCTCATGGAGTTATTTATTGAGAAAGTTTTTGGTAATTTGGCAGTTAATTTTGCTGAAACGTTAACAGTTAACAACTGATGAGTGTCGTCGGTGATTCAGAAAGCGCACGTCAGAGGCAGTAAAATAACTGGTAAATGAGAAAAAATGATAGTAGTTGATGACTTCGAGATTACGTAAATGATAAACGATGAGATAAAGCAGCACTGAACGCCTGAGTGGATCGGATATAGAAGCGCACTGGAATTGCGGCTCGTCGTGTGCTAGCGATCAGTAAAAGAGCGAAATTCGCACGCATGCCAAGTAATAACGACGAGTGATGGTAATATCGCCACAACATAAGCCATTCCCAAGACGTCGATGACAATCCACTAATTTAACACCTCTTTCAGAGCTAAATCAACCTTAAGAGATCGAATGAACTTGATGCGGGAAACAGACGATTGATTTGAGATTCCATTCAATTCAATGACGAAAAACTACGTGTTGAGATGAATTGCAGCGATCAGATTTTACCCGTACGCAAAAAATATCGAATAGGCTGAAATTATAGCAATGTGCGAGCGATTCATAACCTCACATTACATCTTAACTGCGGATGTGAAGATCGCTTCCACTCATAAAGACCCATGAATAGATGAACGTGATGTGAGAATGTGGAGACACATCAACTGAACCTCACATATACTGCAGCAAGAGCTTATTAGTTCCGGAAAATAGACGGGAGCAATCTTAGGGAAGAGCACGATCCACCAAAAGATTACCAAATAATTACACACAAGCATTTACTTTGTTAGCAACATAAATAATCACTAATTCCAGACGAACATTTACTTTGTTAGCAACACAAATAATCACTGTATCCCTGTTGAAAGTTTCCCAAGATTTTCAGACTGAGAACGAATCTGATAATGCTTTTCATGCGCTTCAAAACGTATATCTTCCATTTCTTCAAGAAGATTTTCATTATGCCGTCACTGTATTTCATCAATATTCTCACTTCGGCGAGGTGATCTCTGAAAAAAGTTCTCCAAGAGTTTCAAACTGAGAACGGAATCTGATAGAGCTTTTCATGCGCTTCAAAACGTATGTCTTCGGTTTCCCCAACAAGACTTCCATCATATCGAAATCACACCTCACATGTGCAACTATCACCACATTTCATCAATATTCTCGCTTGGGCGATATGTGACCTACACTTTCAAAAGTTACAAATGAAAGTGTAGCAAAAGGTGACCTGGAGAGTTTCTTGAAATGCCACGTTGAATAAAAATCACACAATCAGCTCAGTGATAATACTGGCATTGAACAGCGGGGTCATATATGTCATGCTTAACTTAAATATTCTTTGATGAACAAATTAGTTGCAAAATTGTCGTTATAGGTTGCGCATAGCTACTTGAGTTCTATATTGTTTTGCTATCCTGCAGAAAGCTCGGGTTAGCTTTAATAGCTACCTTTGAAATCCTTAAAGACTGGTGTTGCCAAGTTAGCTTATTCGGGTGCGTTGGATGGATTTTCATCATCTTTGTACGCGTTGCTATCTCAACTTGGAGGATAATATGGGTAATAAGATAGGGAATGATGAAGGATGAGTCACAATTTTGGTGAAGGGAAACCCAAGTTGTTCATTACTTCGAGTTGCACAGCAACAGCTGACATACGAAATCTCTCTGGAATGATTCAAAATTGGTATGTTCTGATAAATTTGTTTTCTGAGGTTATGAGAGTTATATGTGAATTTTGATCGCTGTATTAAAAGATATATCCAGATGCTGAGGATATTGTGGAGAAATGTGTGCGCATTTGGGACGATTCAAATCTCGAATGGAAGAGTGGATTTCATTTCTTTGCCTTGTCTTGAGGAAGAATATTTCTTCGCCTTGCAAAAAATAATTGAAGAAGGAATGCTTATCCATCCGTGAACAACAAGCAACTGATGCGAAATGCTTTCTGGCTAATTGTAAGCGATTCATGTGATCGATATCATTGATGGCTTCGATGAGGTTGCTATGCCTACGGCCACTATTAACCTGGGATTTTCGACATCTCATCGCATCATTCCGTCACCAACGATGCACATACGTTGTTTTGCAGGTTTTCACTTCTCGAATGAACATTCCGAAAACATTTTCCACATGTTCTTAAGTAATGCTTAACACTACCTCGCTCATGAAACTGATTTTTCTTTTAAATGCAAACTACTAAACTTGTGTACGTAATACCTGTCTTCTCGGAATCAATCACTGGAATATAGTACATCACGGATATTTTGAAAGTTCTTTCTCGTTACGGATTTATTTGATTTTATTTCCATTATTTTCTCAATTAAATAAGTTTACCACGATGCCTTAGTCTTATTCGACAAAGAGTTGACTGAATTATTCATGCTGATTTAGATATTGATGCAACCTCCCAGAGATGAAACTTCGACCATACCTCTGAATCATATGATGGTTACAATAAGTGACAATGATTCATTTTGATCTTTCGGAGAGGCTATATTGATGTTTAAGATGGAATAAGTGACAATGGTTCATTCTGGAGATAGTCATTCATACGATTATTGTGTTATTTCACAATGGGCTTTCATGCAGTATGCTACTTCAAACCCATTTCAGGCTCGATTCCCTTTACGTGCATGCGCAAAAGCTTATCCGTTCCAACACTCTTAATTATTCCATTACAAAACGAATCATTACAAAGTTGTATTATTCAGGTAGATCTTCTCATTTTAACGTTTGTTTGTCATGAAAATGTTTTCATTCTTGCTGCTTTCCTGGGAGCATTCGCTTTGCTATAGGAGATCAGTATTGAAGTGACTACGGATATAATCAACGTTGGTCTATCGAGCAAGAGAATGTTTAATTTGTTTAATAACAGTTTAGTAAGATTGAATGCCTCAATAATAATAGTCTTCATACTGACTGATTCATAAATAAGCTTCCAAGTCGAATTTTGCCTAATTTCAGTTGAAAATCGATGCACTCAAACTTGAGCAGTTGATGATTCTTTGGCGGAATATGCGCCTCAAACGACTGGCTAACTGTCGATGGTACGAGTGTCGTGACCGACGATTCACTGAAGAATGTCGCAGACAACGGGAATCTCTCCGTTACGGCAAATCGTCACTTCAAGAAATGCTCGCTGAACAATGTCGATTGGTACATCTGACAGCTGCACGATGCCTGTTCGCTTGTCGATTCAATGTTCCATAGGTATTTGAACATTTCAACGACTCATCTTTCCTCACTATATCAGTTAGAGATTTTGCATTTCATTTAATGTCACGTTTCAAATCAAATCACATTTACGATTATCCATTGAGGCAATGGACGACAAATGAGACGATTCAACAGAAGATTGAAGAATCATACATATTAAAGAATGATCGGGTATGTACAAGGTGTGGATCAATGGATGTTTTTTGCAACATGATCGAAAGATGTGTTCATACACGTGCATAAACTGTATATTCTCATCAAACACTCGCATTTAAATCCATCATTTCATTAATGATAAACCATGAAAAACAAATTATAAATTAGTATCAATAATCTGAGCATTCATAGAGAATAAATAGAGAATGAATAAAAATGCGTATGATAATATGTGATAAACACAAACGGAAATAAACATAACAATAAGTCACCATAAGCAGCGATGAATACAGAAGCACCTTATATGATAGTATGTTATTTACAGAAGAAACTGGTGGGGTTGATTCAAATGATTTAAATCAAACCCAAAACTGAAATAATTAAAAGTGGAATTAAGAGCGGAATCGAACTGATTCTATTCGGTGAGTAGGCCGCATTGCATAGGTCATGATCATCACAACAACAGAATTGCACATCACTTCCCATCAGATTTTGCGTTAGACAATCGTTGCGATTGAACTGAAATCAGTTTCACTCTCACCGCAGTCTCCTTCTATTGTGTCGAGGAGGACAATCCAAGTTTTGACTTAAAATGCCGATCGTATCAAAAAGTTTCGATGCTCAACATTCATTCGGTCCCACTATCGTTGAAATAAGTTATTTTCTCAAAATTTCAATTATTGCATGCCCATAGACAATTCAAAACTTCAACTGATGAATTATCATTTCATGTCGTATCATCAAATGATATAATGATCAAAACGGTGATCATATAATGATTCCAGCATCCCTCTGATAAAATCCGTCGAATGAATGAGTTGCATTTGACATAATTCATTATTGTTGCACTTCAAACAGTCACATGTTAACGATATAATTAATTACGCAATTCAAAAAACAACTTGTAAATTTCACTGCGATTGGCCAAAAAAAGCGACACAAACTCACCATACATCTGTACTTAGAGCATCCCGCTTTTTTGACAGAGCTAAACAAATTGACAGTTGCCGTCATGCGGTAGCAAGATTCTGAATCACTTGCACATTCCTCTTGGGATGTACCCACTGATTGTCCTCGTATAATTGAAAATCCATTATAGCACGTCAGTGAGGTAACTGTGCTGACAAGGATGACCAACAGAAAAATACTTATAAGACGCATCCCAGCCCTATTTCGTTCCTTCAGTCTGTAAATGCGATAATATTTCCACTGTCATAATCAAATACTGAACATATTAGCCGTTACGTTGTCAAGAATGAATACTTCAATCGTTAATATGCCATATCAGTTGAATGCATGAGTGATATACGTGAATCAGATCAGCATTTGCATTAGACACCTTTCGAAATGCGTTAATATATGTCTGTCAGCTTGCAAATGCATCGAATCGAAAGAATTGATTCTGTACAATTGGATTCTCATCAATAAAACACGATTCAAAAGCGATTCGAATGTTATAATAAAAAATCCAAACACAATATTATAGGTTCGATTAGCTCAGTGCTTATTCACGTTTGCCATAGAAAAGCGACGACATTTGAAAATTTGTATTCCTCTTTGAAAACAGCCATAAAATGTTTAACGATTATGGTTTAAAAAAATGAAAACTCATTGAAAAGCTGAACGATTAGTGTCATATGGCACAGCATAACTAATGTACATTCTAAAATACAATCCTCAATTCATCGTTTTATACTCATCAAACATCTATCATTTTCGAGTTCTTCATTACCAATAAATCAACACTGAATGGGCATTTGGATAAACGCATTGAAATGTAAATCATTATAGTTTGATTCATACAATGAATTCTGAAAGCAAACATCAAATTAATCCATCCATGTTAATTGAGTACTACTCCTCGATCTCATAACCAGCATTTGGTCACAGTTTCATCTGCTATGAAACTTTCAACAAATCCGAAGTTAAACAAAATTCCACATTGGATTATGAACAAAATGCTTTGGGTAGTAAAACTTGATATCGATAGAAGAGAATGATATTGATGCAATAGCGCTGATAAAACATTAAATGTTAAAACTATCAGCCAACAGGAATGACAGTTTCAGCGAAGCTTTCGGCAAATAATCAATAGCAGAGAAAACTGCAGAGATAACGGAGATAATGGATAACACCGACGAGCATTAATCAATTTAAGCAACAATAACAACACTACCATCCCATATTATTTCATTTGCTTCAATACATGCCGAGTCATTACTCATTTGAACAAGTTGCTCTCCAGCTCCGACTTTACTGCTAGCAGAGGATTGAAGAATTAAGAATCAAGACAGTATAAACCAATGGAATTCTACAAAACTGCCAACTGCCAACATGCAGAAACGATTCTGAGAGGTATTCAGGGATAATGGAAAGGCATAAGTATGAACGTATGCTCTTAATAAGATCTTATTATAATTATCGAAGACAACAACAGATCAGTGAGTGAATAGAATTGACTCGCGTTCAACTGAATGACCTTTCATCCTAATCAGTCACACTATTAATACTGATAAGCATAATGACAAGCGACTACTACGATTAATATGAATTGATACTTTTTCAGTTGTAAAGGTGATCATTGTGGTAGAATAATCTGACTAAAGGCGAATCATATGAGAGTTACACAGCTGAAAGCAACAGCAAACAACTCGTGAGTTTCATATTTTTGTTTGCTTTTTTCCTTGGTTTGTGTGACAGTGCTCACTCAACTCGTTTGTCTGAGGTACTGCTGATCCATAACATCACCAACTGCGTTCTTCGCACAAATAGCAAATATTTTTGCGTGTCGTTCATCAAAAACCTTCCTTTTGAAGAAACGAGACGTATCAAGTGTGATTTTGCTTGTTTCTTGTTCATCTGGAACTCAGCACATGCGTGAGTTCGAATTTGATAAAGTGATGACTTAGCTCTGTGATATAAGCGGTGATCTTATCATTATATGAGTTCCAAACATTATGCACGTCAACAATTGTGTTGCAGTGTGGCAAATCTTCTTACACATTATTTTCAGTGAAAACCCAACTGCATTAGAGATGCGATGTAGAGAAATGTTTGGAGTAGAAAATGTGAGAGGGAATATGAATGAGAGCGAATGCATGATACGTTAAAAATGAACGAGAATTGTGTCTAGACATCATGGAAGCGTAACACAATCGGCAAAATAAGGTCTGAGAGTGGTGAGACATCATGGGAATCGGGCTTAAAAATCGAGGAGAGAATATGATGAATGAATAGAGAACAGAGGAATTAGCGTCATTCAGAAGCAGGTATTCACAAGGTGCGCCCTGTTTACATGTTCACATGTGCATCTTCCATGTTATAGTCATTCAGTGAATTTCATTTCTAGTTCGCCCAATGTTTCATTACTCTTATGCTTGACATCAACATTTGCATTACAGTTCCATTCTATTGCGCAATTTTTCTCATTTACTTCAAACGCATCACTGACTTACTCTCATTCCCAATTGTCCAAGGATTCTGTGTCCCAATTGTGATCTCTTCTTTGCTTTCCGACACTATCAACTCAACTCGCCTATAATTGAATCGTAAGCAATGTTATAGCACAATATCGCCATCGCCAATTCATCACAAGAGAGCGTTTCAGATTTCTGTGTGGACTTTAGGAAAAACTGTGAGATAACGATGTAATGTTTTTTAAATGAGATGAATTTTTTCTCAATTTCAGTTCCATCTCATCAAAACTTTGCATTCACGATTACCTTGCCAGGCGTTCTTTTCTCTATCCAAAGCTAAGCTCATTAATTACAGAAATGTTTTGCTGTCTCAATGAGCTGCTCTGAGTTGGTGTACCAATCAGTCTAATTCTATGCTCACGAATTATTCACTCTCATTGTCAGTAAAATTTATCGGTAAACCATGTGCTCAGAATCGCACTAGTTTCGTTACAGATCTTAACTACACTTGAAATCTTTTGATGCATATTCCTGAACGTAACATCCTCTGCAAGCAATTCTGAATGTCAACAGATACATTTTCAAGTAGCCAGAAAAAACTTTATTTATCAAAATGAACGTTCACTGAAATACAGGCATGATTAATGCAAATGAATTTTGTGTGAAACTTCAATCAAAATTATCACGCAACTTAAGGCAGATTAACTGTCACAGATTATTCAAAAAAACGATGCAAGTTTGATCCGAGCCAGTCAACAATGGATTGCTTGTTAGCAGCGATATAGTCTATTCTCTTGTCCAGATTTGATAAGGCTTTAGAAATTTCTTCCTTATTGTCCTCTGATAACAAACTTGAGGTCTTCATGAAATCAGTGACCTGAAACAGAATTTGCTGGTTATAAATCTGTAAGTGATCTGATACGTGCTCGGTGCTAATTCGATAAATTAACTCGTCATTGTTCAACCAGATTTCATCCAGCTGACATATGAATCTGTTATCAGCAGAAACAGTTAGGGTGCAAATTTTGCTTGTTTTCGCATTGTTAGTAAGAATTCTCACAACATTTCTCTCTGAGAAAGAGATTCGATCCTTATTAGAACAATACTCTACCAGATCTTTGTCTTTGCTTGTGCTCCATTTAGCCATTGCAGCATTCATATATTCCAGAACACTTGGAACACCGAAAATGATCTCATCGGTATTTTTATTGAAGTATTCCCAAAGACGTTGACCCGTCTCGTCGTGTTTTCCAAGATATTCGAGTGTCTTTGCGGGTAGTTCACCGGACAACGTTCGTTGTATAAGGCTTCAACATAGAATTTTTAAACTTTGCCAGTGAATAATGTCTCTTTGGACGTTTCCAACGTGCTATCATCTAATTTCATCGAGTGAACATTCATTTAGGTTCATCAAGAAATATTCATCATCAAATACTTATACCATATAATACTCACTCATTGAATTTATCTGCATTCTGTGTGCACGATCGTCCTTCTAATAGGTTATCCGCATCGCGTTCGAAATATTTCGAGTTCTCTACGAACCAATCGTACATCTTTGCCACAACATTATTTTGATCTGCATTCATGAATGTGCCCCAACAGTATTGTGTGCGTCTTACGTTCGGTGATACTCTGGAGAGTGAAACAAGTTTAACCAAACCTCAAGACGTGATCAAATGAAATCGTGCAAAACTCATAAAGTTCACATGCCCACTCAGTTATATAAGATGCAAGCATACTAGAATGATTTTTTTCATAACAGATCCACACCTTTCATTTCATGTCAATCTTTTAGTAAATCAGTTTGATATCAAATTCATCTGTTCATTCACTCAACTGAACACAGTCAAGTGAAACAATTATTCACCAAACAACAATAACAACAACACAGTTATATATCATCCATCAAGTTATTCATGAACTTATCTAAATGCAATTGCATTTAAGCTTAAAAGTCACCCAAATCAAGCCAGAACACACGTTCCCTGGTGTGCTCGATAATCAGTTAGAAGTGAATTTCAGGCAAGACTCATCTGACGAAATCGTTTCGTGTAGCTCAACAGAATTTCATATTCATTCAGTTCACTCCGTCAAAACACTCTTTCTATGCAGTCGAGTCGAGCGAATCATCTTATAACTTCTTGCCCAAGTTTGATAGCACAAGAGCATGATAATAATAATAAGCTGGTATCACGTACCTATTGCAGATACCTGTACCAGACTTGGAATGTTCACAATCCCTTGCGAATGTATTCAGCTTCTCTGCTGCATCGCTGCGACATTGTGGTAAGTTCGCATCACATGCCCATTCAGTTATATAAGATGCAAGCATGCTAAAATGCTTATTTCCATAGCAGATCCACTTCTTTCATTTCATGTCAATCTTTTAGTAAATCAGATCGATATCAAATTCATCTGATCATTCATTCAATTGAACAAAGTCGAATGAAAAGCGAGTAGCCCTCAAATTCTAATGACTTTTGTAGATTTTGAGAATTCATTTCGTTTTTCAGTCTGTATTGCCAATGAAATCAGCTTCAATGATATTCTTGAGAATTTTTTTTGGTTCAGCGAAACAATATCAAATTAATCCATACTCTTGACTCCAGTCGGTTGTATTCTTCCATGCGATCTTCTCGTAGATATTCTTGACAATCTTCCGTGCGAACAACTGAAATAATTCCGGGTTTTTTATTCGTCCTGTATGACGATCGTTTTGTAGTTTGTAGAAAAATAAAATGAGGAAAAGAGCGAAGAGGACCTGGAATTTCTCGCGTTCCCCATCGCTGAAGCCGGTCGACTGGGAAATACTATTGAGTTCGTCGAATGTCTTCGAGAAAGCATACCATGGTGCTAGCTCAGTTTCGCCTTCCAGTTGAAGCGCCAAGTCCAGTACACGTTTCCACTCGAGTGAACCTCGTCTTAAAACACCGCAATCAATTCATCATTAGCAAAGTGCTCATTAAACACCTTCTTAAATCAACTGCTCATAGTCAGTCATAACACTACACAAATTGCTCCGTTTCATAATTGACTGGATTACAGAGAATAATACTGCAGAAAAGAAAGTAATCCACTAGAGAAAACACTATGGGAAACAATAAAATAGAGTATACTATAGAACATAATCAACTTTTCGCCTACCTCAAAAACACTAATCATTGTGCTACTCGATCTTATAAAACGAAAAAAAAAAGAATCTCCACGAAGAAATTCTAAACGAAATCAACGCACTCTCTTAGGGCAACTGCATCAGCGATGAATTCCGCTCTGGTAAGCTCATCAAATACTTCTCGATCGCTTTGCAGTTGGTTCAGTATCGGTTGCCATGTTGCGTCGTCGTACCAAACACGGAAGAATCCCTGAAATCGCATAGCAAAACGATTTCCGAAGAGCTCTTCTGGGTTGTCTCAAAAGGTACGCATCATGCTCTCAAACTTTCATTGTTTCTCGCCGATCCACACAGATTTCAATGGATCAACTTCAATCAAAGGCGGAGAAGATCAATCAAATTTTCACTAAATAACCTACCGCGAAACCAGCATTCTCCACTTGCCAGCCATTCAGAGGACGTTTCCAAACACTCGGATTGCCGCCATCAGCACCAGTGAAGTAATTAAATATCATTCGTCCTCAAATATCATTCGTCCGTTGCTACTTATTTTCAACAATCATCCAAATAAATGCACAAAACGTTCGCATTCACCATTCATCAAAATAATCGTATCAATTTCTCAACCTGAGCACGCAGCTCACCAACGAGCAAAGAAACATGACATATACCAATGATAATTGAATTCCACAATGTTGACATTGTTGCAAATTTACCAATCCAGTCGCCAAATGACGCTTACCTTCCGCAGTTTGAGAGAACACTGGAATAATCCATTCATAGTCGTAAGGACTTGGGCCCAGCTTTGACACAGCATCGACAATGAATGGTTCCTGTGAGTAGGTGACCTGTTTGGATGCGTCATCATAACTTACCTTCAGAACGGGATATGTGGCCTGAAAGAAATTATTCTTGGAATGTTTCTTGGTTACAAATCCAACGAAAACAATTGTTTGTTCGCAAGTCTCCATGTAGAATCGTGAATCTTCATACAGAAAAAATATTCATACATCTATGCCACAGGCACAAGCGAATGGAACTAAGTGGTTCACCTGCTTTGTCCATGGATCCATTAATAACTGTACGTTAAGCGGTTTCCCATCCCAGTCTTTCTTATTCTTCGTTGCTGCAGCCTGGAACACGTTTGACAGATGCAAAATTGCAGATTATTAGTTTATTGAATGAATTAATGTTCTCCTTCAGCTTGTCCATAGTTAACTTTGGCTATTCACCATTATCATGAACATTACGAAAGACAACATTTTATTTCTCACACTGCTAGACGATCAATCTCAGTTGTCGAGCGTTCAAATGTGCATAAATTTGGATTAGCCAAAGCTTTTTACCAACGTAAGTATTCATTGCAACCAAAGTATCAATTTAATTTTGCTATGAAAAATTGTTTCTGCTTCCTAGGCTCATGGTGGCAAAATTTCGATCCGTACAAAATCTTCTCATCCAGCGACTGGCATTTGCAGCGTCCCTCAGTTGAAATTATCAAATTTGTCAGACCGTACCGCAAGTTTCAATTGCAAAAATTAAAGTCATTTGCATAATAATCGCACGCATTCACTGTCACATATCCAATTCAAAGATACAATGTTCCCTCAACGCTATAATGGAATCCAAAGAAAAATTCACAAAACTAGAGAGAAAATGAAAAGAAGAGGAAAGAATTAACAGAAAACAACCAACTTGTGTTATTTCGCCCCACAGATCGCTATCAACAACATTGGAATATTTGTACTTTTTCAAGTACTTTTGCAAGCCAAGTTGTAGAACTTCAGGTGACACTGTATTGCTGAGCATATGAAGTAGTGTAGCACCCTGCAACGCGACACACAATGATTATTATGCAAGACAACGACGGATTATCTACAGCTGGAATAAATTACTGAGGACAGAACTGCAACTGGATTACAACAAATTGCATCGAACTAATCATAATAATGCTACAATTCATCTGAACATGATTCCGACTTTTAAAGTAGTTATGCTTTATTCGGATGGTCATAAATACTTCTGCAACATGACAAACATTTTTTTGAATCCTCTTACCAGAATCAAACAGTGCAAAATGTTCAATAGAAAATGCAACCGACACACATCATTCAGTACAGAACGGATAGAAACTCTAATGAAAATTGCTAACAGAAGAGTTCCAGAAAGCGTTTGAAATCACCTTATCATAGATAATTCCAGTTGAATATTTGGGTTTCTTAGGAATAACAGGTTTTGAAGTGTCTGGAGATGAATCCACAGCAAAGCCATCCATTCCCTTGCGGAAACGTTCAAACTTCTAAATTATCAACACAATCAAATCGGTATCAAGAAAATCTAACAATGTGTTGCCATATTGTTTTTCATGCATCATACTTTCAGATTGGTTAAATTATTCGGAAACGATTCAACAACTATCACAAAAATTTGCCCATTTTCTACAAAAAATCGCCTGTTCGAAATTATCTCGATGCATAAATGCCCAAGCATAATTTAATATGCAAATAAATTGCAAGATAAAACAATGCTCAAAGCACAAACTAAACACGAATAGCAGAATTAACATACGCCCATTTTAGCTTGTTCCGGGAATGCGTACATAATACCGTTCGTCTCCCAGTACTGGGCCATTGCCTCATTCAGGAACATTTCATCGAAGAACGCTGTTGTTACCAAATCACCGAACCACTGCAATCAATGAATGTCTCTGCCGAAATTTTAATCAAACTTCTCTGAATCAACGAAACGAAATCCAACTTAACTATATTATATCTGTGTATATATAGCAATATCATCAATCTACCATGAATATATCATTCCCTCCTCTATGTTAATCCAGTCTGCGAATATTGCAATTTGTTCTTCTTAAGATCAAGTTGTGATCATTCCATTCAGAATTTCATTTTACTCATAAGTGATCATATTATGCATATGGCTGACAAGAAAAATTAGAAGTTTGAATGAATAAAGGCAACAATCAATTAATAAGCAGCAAAAGATGGAGTGGAATACCTGATGAACAGTTTCATGTGCACAGAAACTCGCCACAAAGAAGTACAACCATCCAGTCGTGTAATGAGGATCAGTCAGTTCTCGTTCATACTGTATATGCATAACTCCCCAGTGTTCTTCAGCTCCTTTCCTCGATGTGTACTGTGGTAGCGCAACGGCATCTGCAAAAAAAACATTCCTTATTCGTTTATTGTCGCTGATCTCACCAAACACACTGATGCATATCAATTGGAATTTGTTAAAGTGGTCGATTATGTATGTTATAATAAAAGTGTGGACTGGAGTTTTGATGAAATGCGCATTAATTTATGCGTCTTCCCAATGCTTGTCCAGTAATCCATTCGTCCACACTTACATATCTAAGTACGAAATGATTCTCTTTGCTCTTTGAACATTCACAAATTTCCGAATGCCTCAGCGCAATTTTATGCGAATCTGCACAAAATCAATGCAACGATAAAGTTCAAATCGCTTTCGATCTCTGTTGATTCTCTTAAACTCGATGATGTTTCCTTTCGATTTCATGACTTCGTTGTAGACTCAATGCCTATTCATCGTTGTTTGCGTCATACAAATAAGCTCACCGAGTTTCGGCATCGGGAATGGATAATCAAAGTATGTGGCCATGAAATCTACCGTTCCAGCAACTGTCTGAAATAAGATTTCTTCCGTGTTTTGTCAACCGAAGATTGGTTTTTAGAGCAAATACCATTTTAATGGCATCCGAAAGTTTGCATTTTGCCAGCAAAAATATGAAACAAAGCAACAGTTGCAATCATCGTACTTTCAGTCCAAATTCAGCATACCGCTCCATACCGGTCCATGCCCATGCACGTACAAGCACTCCGGTCTTTGAGACGGTCTCGAGCGATGCGAAATGACCAACGGCAGCTGCGAACAAATAGCTGGACATCGGTGGAGTTGGTGGGAAGTACGTCGTTGCCCATCCTGAAGAGAAGGACGAAGCAATTCAGTTCAAAATCAGGATCTTCTGGATTCAAGAAATTTTTGATATACTGCACTAACTTATGGTTTGTGAATTTTCAACTGATACACCGTCGTTTACTTTCACAACATCAAATAATTTCCTTAGAAACATTTCGCTTTTATTTCATCATCACTGAAGAATTCAGAAAAAAAAAACGCTCAGTAGAGGCATTCTCGTTGGTTCGACTAGCTCAAACAAATCAGTAGTTATCGAACCGTAATCGTCCTTCGCGACGGTGAACCCTTCATCGGGCATATTCCCAAGAGCGATCATATCGGCTGGATGATCAATTGTCAACTGCCATTTTGCCTTGAAGCTTGGCTCATCGAAACACGGTACCAACGATCGCGCACTCGGTCCTTTTTCAAAGAATGTCGAGAAGATATACCTGGAGTATGAATAAGGTTGATACGGAAACTGACAGTGTAATTCTGAATGTGCTTAACAATCACATTATTGGAACCGATAATAACAATGATATTCATAGTACTAGTGCTAATGTTGCAACAGCAATCGTGGCTTCAACAGTAAAAGGTCTGAAGCTATTGCGTTTGAATGAACAAATGAGAATGATGCAGTCAACTAACGCCATCTTGCCATTGAATTCAAAATAGTTCGTGTTCAAATAAACACCCTTCGTTGCCTGTGGGTAAATGAAACCGATGTATTTTATCGATAACGTCCATCGGCTTGATTTGTCCATGTTGACACCGGATGGCAAATGTATGATGAGGAAAGCTTGAATATACAACTAATTCACACTTTCTTTTTTCAAAAACGCAAATTGTCTGATGGCGTGAAGTGATAGTTAGAATTTTAGTTGCTTCCCTTTGTTAGTTTCTACCCTCCTCCAGTCACACATTGCAAAACCATCTCAAATTTTCGAGTGATTGGAACCTTGAGGCCGGAATCATTTCGGAATGATAGACGAAATGTTAGTTCTTCAAGTATTTGTTCGTAATGTAAATGAACATCGCAACTTTGTGTTCACACATTGTTAGTTGGCATTAAAAAAAGATTTGCCGGTGACTTCGGATGGAGTGCATTCGACGAAGTATCGATCGGTGTTTCTGTATCACATATTTAGTATCTAACCATTGGTAAAGTTCTTTTCAATGGATTCTATCTGGTATGAGACATTTGTAGGACGTTGAATTAGACGGATATTTGCCGCTTCGATAACCATACGATGTGCATTCAATTTTATTTCAGTTACACTTTTCAATACCTCAAAGTCGATCTGCAAATCAACAAAACTTCACTTATTAGTGCACATAAACTGGTACAAATGAAGTTAGTATTGCTATTATTATCGCTATCAATGCCATTGCATGCTATGAACCATACAAATCTTGAAAACAAATCCATATCTAAGCAGGCATTGCGGATAATCATCAAGTACAATGGATTTGATGATCTTTTGATCCATCCTAGATCATTCTCCAGATTATTTATAAGCTTTGTTAGGAATTAAGTGTTCGTTCGGATTTCATACTAACCATGGATGAGACATGAACATTGTTGCCATATACTCGTTCAATGTCAAAATCGTGATCAGTTCATGATTTAAATGAATCATTCATTGGATATTGTTACACAGTGTCGTTGAATATGAATGCTGTTGCTATCATTATTAAATATTTTATGAGTATTTGCATACATTTCATTGTTACACTATAGGAATTGACAAATCTCATCTAGCGAATCGATTTGCTGACTAACTTACATCAACAGATCCATCGAATGTTAGATTTTTGTACCACTCATATTTGGCCGAGCTGGGAAAATACGGTCGTACTTTGACGTGATATAAAGTTGGTTTGAAAGTCTCTTTTGGCAAACGATCTAGCCAGTATTCGACATCCTGCGATCCTGGTGCGAAGTGATCGTAGAATATTCTAGCTGTAAACGGAACAGAATCACTGATAGCGTCTTGAAAACTGTGAACACTTCATTGAAGTTACCGCTGATTGGTCACTTCACTTGAAAACCGCTAAAGCAGTCGCTTCTATCGTAATCAAACGTGTCTGCTCACCTTGGTCTTAGCTCTATTCAAAGTTTCAGACCACCATTTGAGCTACTTGTATAGTCACTCACTAGATTGGCCGTGATTGATTCACGATGATATCTTTACAATATTTCAAAGATACTTTCAATCGCAACTGCAAATAACGTACAGATATGCGGAAAATGCTTCTGCCACCATTCTACTTGCGCTGACGTTTGATTGTGATATTTTTCGATGATTTCTCTCTTTTCATTGGTGGATTTTTGATCTAAGTGCAGGTTAGGCAAGTTTGCTTCCATTTTTTGTTGCAGCTTCACATACTGAAATCAATGGAAACTTCTTAGTTGCCGTCTTCATCAAAATCAAATTCACAGAACATCGATTAGACCAAACTAACTGACTGAAATGTGACAATGCGGTGAATGTATTCAGCATTCGGAGCATTCATTAGTTTAAAGTAATTATTGCACTAAAAAAATTCAGATAGAATGGTGATTAATAGTTAGAACACATGCTATAAATTTACATCGCACAGTTGATACTTATTCTCAATATTACTATTATTCTCAGTCACAACTACGACACTCAGATAATGCATGATTTGATAATGATCCGAGATCGATAGAGATCTACCTGATCGAATCGACCTTTCGAGTACCAAGTCGAAGTCATCCACTTCAAGTATTCTTCGAAATTGTCTGAGCTCATTATTTCAGTTAAGTCTGCTTCTAGGTAATCAGCCATGAATTGACTCCCTTCTGGATAAGCTGCTATGAACGAGAATGGCGGTACGAAATATTTCGGATTGGGCGGCATTCGGAAGACATTCAGTGAACGTGGAATCACCCTGAAATCATTCGGATAAACTCAATGAATAACACTGAACGATGGGGCTTTCCCCTTTTTTCAACGTCGACAAATTTTTGAGGAATGAACACTGAGTTCGCAAACCACAGCTCCACGGTATATGGATGGGAAATAACAGTTGAGGAGGGCAACAAGCAAAAAATTTTACCGTTTGATATCTTCAGCCCTTTTTGAGCACGACAGTCCTTGTAGCATTGCGTAGTATTCATGATAGAAATAGTACTCATCACGTTCCTGTTGCTTATAGAATTGAAATAGGGCATCGAAATTTGATTGAGGTCCAAATCGCACTCCAGCACAATATACGGGAATTCGTATGTCAGGTTTCACTCTTAAATATATAGCAATTTCACCCTTGAACAATCACGGCAATGAATACAACGACAAATTACGCAGATGAAGTCGATGGTTGATAATTGTCAAAACACTAATGAAGTAATCATGATTTCGATTAAACTGTGCCAACTTTGAGCAGTCGTCAATAGAAGTTTTCACACCGTTACAATCCCTCAAGAATCCATCAAATAATTCCTTTGCTTTTTCAATTGAACCATTGACTTCGTATCGTATCGCATACGGGAACATCAGATATCGACTCATACTGAAAGCGTGAATCGAGAAATATTACAGCGATGATACGCCCAGCTAAATGAAAAAACTGTGGCAAATTCGATCGTCAGAACAGGTTGCAGGCAAAAAATGAAAGTTATTTGAAAAGGTTCGAACTCACTCAGGATCCCAAATGTCCGAAACAGTGTACCCCAATTTTTTGTAGTTTTCCGTTAACCACTCTTGCATTCCTTTCTGCAATAGACATGAAAATGATAATAGTGCAAAGAGCAATAGAAGATCCAATGTTAATAACTACGAAACTCATAAAGAGCACGTCTAAATGGATGAGTTATTAAACAGTCACATACCTTAAAGAGTGGATAATCCGGACCATCCATGAAATATTTCTCCATTCTGTCGATAACACCTTGTGTGATTTTGAATATTGCGTAACTGTCATTGCCTGGTATTATTGTTGAAATCAAATCGAGCGTTTTCTTGAACGAGAACGGCTTGCCAAGCTCTTCGTTATGTCTAAAACTTTTATTTTCATCACTGATCACCTGAACCACTCTCAACTGAATATGTTCCCCCGAGTTTGGCTCATGCTGCTCAACATTCATCATTTCTCAATTGTCATCTGTTCTGAAAATGTCGCTGAGACGCTAATTATTTCACACATAAAATGACTACACAGCTTCTGATCTTCAGATCACTAACTTCAGATCTTCGGGTCACAGGTCACAACTCTGTTTAGTCTCAACTGTAATATCGACATCAGGCTTCATTGTTCGGAATTTGAATCGACCTGGTTCAATGTATTTATATAAATTCGACTAACTTTGCAAATGCCAACTGATCAGCAATCAGAATGACTTTATCATCAATGCCAAAATCTTTGTCACGCCTCGTTTTCAGTTGTTTCATAAGTCGTCCATAAGCAACATCGTCGTATTCGACCCGCATGAATGTCTTTGAATCTGTATTGCCCAAATCCCAATGTAGCGCAAAATTCGTCGGTTCACGTTTGGGTGACAGTGCAGATTTTGATGCTGAGTGCGAAGGACATTGGTAGTAATCTGGAAGATATTATTGGCTAATTAAAAGTTTATATGAATAAGTGAGAGCACATATTGAAGATCGCCCACAGAGTGTAACCACCTAAATTGCGACATAAAAATGAAAAATATCGCCCGGAAAATTGGCATTAGCCTACGTTTCGGTTGATATACAACTGCACTTAATACGAATCACAAAGAAACCAAATTTTCTAGTTTCATGAGCTGAAACTATGAAAAAATGAACCCAGGACTTATTTGTGTCCTAAGTATCAGTCGTGGACGAGTTTGCAATCTGCAGCATCCTATTGATTTGACGTTTCAAATCCAGACCGTTGACTAATAATCTGCTGGGATGAATCACTGATTGGTCTATTAACTGAACGATCAACACTGTATTCAATTTGATTCATTCGCCTTAAATTCAGTGCCAAAGGGGCGATTTATTGTAAATGATAGTGGGAAAAGAGCTGAAAATTAAATAAACCTGGTATCATCCATTTGAGTTTAGTTGTGTGATCGATATGATAAGTTCTGTAATTCTTCCAAAAGAACGGGATTGGCCAGGAATAATTGTACTGTGTATTGTTGGGCAAACGTGAAATCTCGTTGAACGGTTGTTGCGTCACCGTGAAATTACTCATCGGCTTATTGTTGGTCAACGTTACGACTGGGAAGCACTTCAAATAGCAACAATTTCATTTAAACTATTGCACCACTTAATTACGTGCAATCCAAATCATTCTGCGCTTAAATTAATCCACCGACGTGATTTTCACTCTGATCTAATGATGTTAATGCCGAAATCTACTGTGATTCTTTCAGCTGCTTCAGTGCCGATGAAATAATGTGTTACAGTAGACTCGGAATGCCAGAAAAACAAAAGTTATTGTCCTGATAAAGTTCCAATGGACGGTGCATGTACAGTTATCTAACAAAAATTTCAATTCAGTCTGATGCAATGATCAATGTTTTTACACAACCACAACTTTATTTTCGTACTCATCAAATCGAAATTACCAGCACTGCTTACTTGTTGGAGGAACCAAGGATCTAAGAAACGCTTCATATCCATCGGTTCACCACACCAATCCTTAATGCCGGCTTTTTGGGCTGCCTGAAATCATGGATGAGTGTACCTATCAAAGAGAATGTCCAACAAATTCAACAAATGTTACTGATATTGAGTTGTTTGAATCAAGGAATTTTGATGATGCAGATGTTGCAAGAAGTTGACCAATAATCCAAAATCCGATTCAATGTAACAGATTCGTCGTCTTTTTAAGATCAGTCCCAAAACCCTCGGACTCGGAGCTTAGAATTTGATTATAGGACACTTTTTGAAGTTACTTTTATGCAACTCGATTGAATGCTGGAAAATTGGAACATTGAACTGAACAAAATGAGTTGACTTACTTTTGTGAACATTTCAAAGAGTTGTGTATGATTTGCGTTCGAGAATTTATACGTGTGGATGTAGTCCTGAAGCGCGTCTCGGAAGACTTTTGGGCCAAGGAAAGATTCGATCATTTTAAGTACGGATCCACCCTTTTTGTAGGTGATAGCTGAAGGCAAAGTATGAGTTTTCAGATGAACGATGATTAGATAAACAAACAGCTTCAATTGAATGCTATACATCCAATGACCACCGCCCATCAGAGCCTTAAGCACTCATCCCGTTCAATCAACCTCGATCGAATGAGATCAGAATTGAAACGCATATTTTTCGCATGCGTTCTAAATTTCTCTCAAGAACGTACCGTTTGATGAGCGCTCTAGATAGAAAAGCTTCAAGGAAAAGCCTCAAATTGCAAAGGAAACTACTTACGATCAAAGAATGGTCCGTTCATATCGTATATTGGATGCGATAACGATATACTCGCATCTGTCGCTAGTCCAGGCTCTATTGTGTTAACCATAAATTGACCGTTCTGAAAATTCATTTTTGAAAAACTCTTTGTCAGAGAATTCTAAGAAAAATGCTTCCAACTGTTTATGACGAACGAAGTGTGATGGCCGTGAAGTGATTGATAACATAGAAGATGGCACTGGGTGAATGAACAAATCTCATGTAAATTACGCAAATATAATAGTAAATGGCATCTCTCCATAACGAGCAAAATTTGTATAGATTCATACGTAAAGTAATTTCTTACGCCTAGCAATAATCTGTTCAGTTTTTGAGTCCGACCTCAAAATGTCTAAAATGGAAAACGAACCAAGAAATCGGCTTGTTCTGGCTCGGCGAGGAGTTGTGATTTAGTCTGAAAATAGGTTGCGAATCCCTCGTTCAAGAACAAGTCACTCCACCACTGCGCAGTGACCGTGTCACCGAACCATTGATGCGATAGCTCATGACAGATCGTCTCTGAGGCCATCTCTTTCACCTTTGTTGAATGAACCTGAAATAGGCACGGCTTGCACCATCGCTGCTGGCAACTTTATGCATTCATTCGCTGATCCTTGCGGTGCTCATTCGACATCCTCAACGGATTCTTTCATTTTCATCGCATTTTTTGCAACTGATTAAAGTGCAATTTGTCAGCCTTAATTGGTCAAACAATACACACTCTCCGACCGACATTGATAAGATTTTCCATGAAGTGATAGAAATGTTCATTCCAAAACCATTTATCTAATTAATCGTACTTGAACAACTTCATCCTCGATGGTCCGTTTGAAATATTTGGCTCTATTCAAAAAATATAAGTGACCAGATTTTGGTGAGATATGGTTACACTGCGAAAATATAATTCTAAAATTCGCTAATACAACTACTCGAACGTGCCTTCGGATTGTAGGAGATATACTGATATTTATAAATGATAAGACCATAATTCTCCATGGCACCAGCAACAAACTGAGGCATTCCAAGTTGATCTGAAATCATTACTCATTTGAACAGCAATATCGAAGCTTATTAGAAGTGATAAGTCAACGGCCACTCTTACCGCTAGTCATGAGATATTAAAAATGAGAATGGCAGCTGAACTCAATATAATATCCAAACGAGATCGGCAGGCAATCAGGAGAAAAATTCCCAAAAAGATATTATTTCTCTTAAGGGGGGAGAGGTGAGGGGCCACTGAATTACGGATAAGTACTTGATGGGAAAATATATTGCTGAATCATCCAGTACGATTGAAGAATTAACCTCAAACTATGCCTAGATAATGGTTGTTAGCAATTTCGAGAGCTGAAGTAATAAATTAAAGGATCGATGCAAAACGAGTTCACCTGACTTATCTCCTGGATATTTGAAGTTAGTGTATTGTCCGAGTTGATATAAACATTTCGGCGTAATTGTCTTTGCCCATTCGAGGTATTTTTTTTGCCCTCGCCATCCCCAAATGCGAATCTTAACAATGAATACACGCTCATTTCAATACTTCCGATCGTGCAATCATTCAACAGTCCATCCTTTTCATACATCATGCTATCATTTCATCCACCCCTCGAGTTCCACTCACTAGAGCTATTCCCTCATATCCGAACAAAAAATCCATTTTCAACGGATTTTTTCAACAAATCATCTCAACTTTCGATTATGCACATTTTTTCTGTTCCATTCCTTTCTTTTGAATATAATTCCATCTATTTGACTTCCTTGTACTTAACGAATCTCAACGACACGATTAAGTCAGTGAATTACCAAGGTTCCATCCTCAGTATATGTTTCCTGGTTTTCGTAGTCTCCGATGGCGAATGCAACCAAATATGTGGACATCCTCAACGATGGTGGAAACTGAATCACATCCCAGTTAGGAAAACTCCTGTAACCAAAGAATCATAATCATATCATTACCTTCTAATTTCCTTACGATCGTCCATCGTTTCATTCATCAATCCACAACCATATCAACCCTAATCAAGCAATCAGTCGCTATAAGACTACTCAAAATGTCTCATCATTGCCTAATTTTCTGAGAATCCAAAACAAATAACTTCAGTGCATTCATCATCACATAGATATATCTACTCTTTTGTCAAATCTAAGCATCACAAACTGTAGAGAACAGGTTATTAGAAGGGCTTTTGGCAAATTAGATTCACGGATTCAAGTAATCAATCAAGGTAGTTAATTTTGTTCGCAAAATTTTTCTGCAGTTCCAGTTCCCGGAGATTCTACAGGTAGAATTATAATGGGACTTATTGGAGAACTAATGAAGACATACTTCACTGGAACAGGAGGTCTTTCCATGGCATTTGCCAAAGCCACCAAACCTTTCGGATAAATCAACGTTATGTGGAACACGGCCTTGTAGGCAGGTTCATCGAGACACGGGAAAACCCATCTGGCACGAGCCGGTTCCATATGAGTTGCGAGCAAAAAACTGCAAAATCACTTCGATTCATCAGATTCACTGAGACAAACAACTGGAAAGTGATTGATATGTGAAGGAGAAATGAGAAAGGCAATCACAGCTTCCTGCCAACTCACCCCACGGGGTTTCTTTTCAACCAATCGAACTGCTTTTATGTGAAAGCATCCAATTTCTGCAGCTTGTATTCGCCATGCAGGCGATTTAGGTGATTAAAAGTACTTACTTATATTGTGATGACTTCCCGTATTCGCTCACACCTGTTTGTTCCTTTCCTATGCGTGGACATAAGCTCAACTAACTCCAGCGTCTGTCATAAATTCATCAAATGCTCAAAAATTAGAGAAGAAATGTTTGCAGTATGAAGCACTGCGTGAAAATCGAGTTCCATCTGGTGAAATATTCCGTTTCATTCGTATTGTACCCGTTACAATTACCTATTTAACAATTACTCTGATCGCTGCTTCGAACAGCAATTACTCACATTTTTTCGCCTTCTATCCAAACCGGTGAATAGTAAAGACCAGTTTCCAAATAGTCGTGAATTCCACCTTTGTATACGAATTGAATCATGTACGTTTCATCAGTTACAAGTTCTTGTTTAAGATGAATGATCTGAAAATGAAAAGACCATGAAAACTGCTTGAATTGATTATGATCGACTTCTTGCACAGAAGCTCTCATGCAATGGGAATTGAACAACGAAAAGCTCTTGAAAATGACTTATGCTTCGACTTTGACTTGTCTTCTCATGCTTATGCTTCGAAATTGATTCCTTGTTTCATTTACTCTGATCGCTGCTTCGAATCGAGATGAACATGAAGAACATTGCGGTAAATTCTGTTTACTGTTAGACAATCAACGTGTACATTGTTGAGACAAATGAACACAGTTCTTATCCTCCAGTCACTTTTGACGAAAAGAATTCTTGACACAGGCCTTATTCTATAACATCTGATTTGAAGAGCAGAAGAACTAACGATATGCTCAAGTGTTATGTTGAATGTGAAGTTAGCATTTGCATCCATAACACTACCATCACCATGCATTACCTTGACGCTGGTATAATTGAGTCGTGACGAATGAAGGGTTACGTTCATTCTTGGCTCATTCGCACGGAAAACGAATGTTGAAATACCGTCGAATGTCATATTAAGACCTGAACGCATTCTCATCAAAATGATGACTTGTTAATGCATGGTCACGATCATAGTTCAGTGGAATGTCGATCAAATTGCTTTCTTCACTGACGACCAGTTCTCTTTGGCTAAAGACAAATGCTAATCAGGCCTGGAGGTCATTAACGACAATTTTTGTTCGCCAAGCGAACATAACACGACTGTTTTGATCGCGAGGCCAACTGAGCAGAATTTAGGATTACGGAAGGTTCACATTCTTTGCTAATGTATTAACGGGAATCCCGACATTCTTGAAGACCAGTTTATGATTGGTTCGTTGAATCGTCTTGATCGTGACCTTCGGTACTGGTTTGTCGAGTGCTATACTTTTGATCTGGATATTTAGATGCAATAAAATGAATGAATCAGTTACAAACTGTGCACATACTACTATTATGGGCTACGGCGTTTGTGATTTTTTCCGGAAAATATGGTCGAATACGAATAAAGTAATCCAGTGGTTCAACGTATCGTGGTATGCGTCTCTCCAATTCGCCTACTGATCCCGGAAGAAATGAGTCGGGTTTCGATGCCAGTTTTTGATGTTCATCTGCAAGTTGACCAAAGTTTCCGAGTCATTTGAGCTATTTGAACTGATCTGCTCCGAATCATTGCCACAGAGTAATTAGACGGTTCATTTCCAAGAGTCCGAGATGAGCCATTCTCTACTAGAATGAAAGATTGACGAGTTGGGCAATCATCTCAGGTTACGATTATGGTAATGCGTGAAGATGATGCGGTAATGTTAATGTGAATGAATCCATCCTGACGTACTCACATTGTCGCAACGGAGCGCGAAAGAGAAGCGAGAGAGAGACGATTCGTAAGTGACACCAAAGCGATATGTGAAATCAACTTTTAAATCTGTACTTGAGCTGTACATTTGTAAGATGTACACGGATATCATGCACTATCGATTCGGATGATGAAACTTAACTTTCGTATATCTTATTTGGAGGATCTCCTCGCTTCTGTGTTTGTATGATATGAATGCTTTGTGTTTCGATATATAATACAAAATAAACACCGAAACACATCATTTTCAAACTCAACGAATCGATGGATTTTATGATCTCGAAATTCAGAAAGTCTAATCGATCGCTAGCAGTTCTATTGTTTCGTCACATCACAATTCCAAGTGCTCCATTTCTCAAATATATTGTATTTTTCAAAAGCTTTTCTTGTCTCTAACGAAGCAACCAACAATCAACGTGATTGATCATAAAACATAAAGTCTAGCTTAACGCAGTGCTTTGCAAAAAAATCGCTTTATCACCGTTCTTCTTATTTATCAGTACTTCAAAAAATAACTTTCGCAAGAGAAGCATTCTTCTTGCTTGTTCGTTTACATCGCATTTAATGTCTACTTTTATTGACGTCTTTCAGTGTAATAAAAAGTAACTGATATGGTGCACCGCAACAATTCGAGATGACAGATTTTATTGCTTGCAAATGAATCGAAAATCATCTATTTATTTTTGGCATATGTAAATCACAAAGAATGATTTGATTCATCGATTTGCACACCCTTCTTTTGCGTTTTGTAAAATCACATAGTGGCATTTATGTATGCGTGGCATGCATCGCCGAAATGGTTTTACAATAATGCGCTCCCTTCGTCTTGTCGAAGTGACCTCGCTTATCAATTATCCGAACTTATGTCATCACGAACATTGTTGCAATGACTTAACGTTATCACGAACCTCATGGCTGAAGTTCACGTTGCTGGTCTAATTGGAAAGTAATTGCGAATTCAGATTAAACGATCAAATGAAGTGATAATGCTCCTCGAATAATTTCTCGTTTTCGCCTTTCGCAGAAACAGAATAATGTGCTTCCAATCCCACTTAGAAAAGCCATCGAATGTTCAACAGAGCCTCAAGACCTGAGGTCAAAAACACCATTGTATTCTCATTTAGCATCTCTGAACGGTTCGTTGGACGCTTGTACCGCACAGCTTACCGCAATGCACTTATTTCTCACAACGAAATCAGAATCACTCTCAAGGATCACATTTTGACCACTCGAGAGCTATTGAGAGTTGGAACAGTTCAAAATATGAAGAACGACGACATATAACTTACATTCATATGGATGCAGAAGTGATGATTGGCCACTGCCACAAAATGCGATTATGACCACTATCAACAGGAGAAGGGAACATCGATCCCTTGACTTATACGCAGATAACATGTTCCAGTTGAAGGTTGTTGAGATGACGTACTACCGATCGAAGTCGGACGAGATTGTTGACGGGTGCTGCTCGAAAAATCTCTGATATGATGGACAGTTTCGAATCAAGCAGCCACAATTGTCAAGCACTTAACACAGAGAGCACAACTAGTTTGTGATATTGCTCATCCGTTTATATACGGTAACAGAGCGCTCTTGTCTGTTCTGTGATAAGCCCAATAAGCTGTTCTATTATACTTGTAATTTTTTCAGTGATGATGTTAATGCTCATCAGATCATACACAAACATTGCCTGATAAGTAACGGTTTTCTAAACAAAAAATTGCCCACTTAACTTTTGATCTGCTACGTTGTTCAGCTATTACTGATACTCCACCTTTGTCGTGTACAACCAATTACTGACATGCTTTTTAGTCGCTGATATCGGTTCGATGATCACTAATCAAACATCGTCATAGGTGTTTCATGACTACTTCTGTCGTTACTTGTTTAAACGATGCAACAGCGAAATGAATTCATGAATGAAACCATAAATTGCACTCAATCGTCATCATTATAATCTACACATTTGTGACAATGAAATTATTGCAGTTATGATCGCTGCCAGCTTTGCTATAAGCATTCACGTTGATGCCATGACCGCTTCGGTTCAACCATCGTTTATACCATTGATTAAGTCAATTATCTGTGCTACCGCTATGACTATACCGATTTTTCCCAGAATCATTATTGCTCCCTTGCTCTGCGGTCCTCTGATCACTGTGCTCATTACTCTTGCTGCTATGATCATCACTGTCCTCAATAATATCACATCAGTAGTATCATTGGGCTCTGTAATACCATCCTGACTGTCTCCGTCCTTAATAACACTGAAATGATTGTCCATGTTAACGTTATTGTCAAATTTAATTCGTCCATTTTTCATTTTAAAATATTCTACAAAAATACGACCGTTGTTCCTTTTTATGATGTTGACTCAACGCTGATCATTTTACCTTTAATAACATCAAACATCAGCAGCACTAAACAATCATTTATGGGCTTTAAAAATTGATTGAAGTGATAAAATTCGACATGGAATGCATCCTTTGGTCTTCAAGAGTGCAAAATTATGCTTCAATAATGTGCCGATAAATTTTTATCTATTCTTAATTTCGATTTTAAATCACCAGCAATAATAGCAGCAACATTAACAATTAAAGATAATTATTAAACATCAGTAATCATGCCATAATAACAACAATCATAATAGTAATAATAATAATAATAATAATAATAATAATAACAATAATAATAACAATAATAATATAATAATAACAATAATAATATAATAATAATATTAATCATAATAATAACAACAATAACAGTAATAACAGCAATAATAATAATAATCATAACATTAATCACAATAATGATCATAATAAGAATCGTAATAATCACAGTAACCATACTCATAATACCAGTAATCTGGCTCGCAATCATGCACCCTTAAGAAAGTATTTTTGACATCATGCTTTGTTATCTCGTGTTGATAAGCACTCAGCACAAGCAAGCACAAAAGCCCCTCATATAATCTCATATAATCTTTGCAACAATGTCAAATATCAGACATGTTTGCCATTCAGATTCAAGCAGCTTATAATTCAGTTTTTTTTTCTGCTTGAACAACGACTATTGCATTTTACAATGGCATGTCACATGCTGAACCATTATTGATATTTTCTGTTGCAGACCCTGTCAATCTGCCTAAGGACATTTCGCCGAACGAAAGTTTGCCTAAAGACATGTTGCCTAATGGACAATTTGCCTAACGTACAATTTGCCTGACGGACAGTTTGCCTATTAGACGAAACATCCATTAAAAAACCACAAGTTAGGCAAGCTGTCCGTTCGGCAAATCGTCCGTTAGGCAGATTGACCGGTCACGGGAAATTCTGGTAGTGTTAACTAATGAGAAAGATTTCTTAAATTCATTGAGAAGTACATTCAGAAATTTGAGGCTCACTTTTAAGAGATATACACATTTCAGTCTAAAATATACGCATTTCAGAAACACTCGATCGATACGAATCATCAAGCTATTCAGACAATTCGACAACAACAGCCATAACCTACAACCAATTGGATCATTCATGCCATCTGTTACTGTACAATTCAATGTACAAGTTCACATGTTACATTTTAAGTCTAATTTCATTCTTTCAACGGCACATTACTTTCATCTTGCCTGCTGTCGGCATGTCGTTTGGGGTTCGGGCCATGATATCGTTTCGTCTGAAAATCATCAACGAAGAAAATTTTCGAATTAGTTAGCATTGAAAAACAAATGATGGATTGAAATAAGCTTGGTAAGATACATCGAGAAGACTGTCGGGAAGTGGTCTGCCTTTAGTTTCCGGAAGCAATATCATCGCGAGAACGGTCGCAAGCAACGTTATCAGCGCTGCGCCAACGTATGGCGATGGACGCCAGAATTTCTGAAATTTAATTGACTGCGACAAAAAATAATCACAATTATACAGCACTGGAGAACGTAGGCGTTGGCTGAGATTCAGCAAATGAAACCGTAAATGTGCGGGAAAAGTTGAACTTCATATATACCTAAAATATTATGTAATTTATTTAAATTGCTATTATTATCAATCGAAAAGTTTATGTTTTCGCACTGAAAAGAGCAATAATCACCGTAAGGTAGACCAGTTGTGGTGCCAGGACACTACCAATGAGACTTGTTATGCTGAATGTGGTTAGAGCTATCGAGCGTATAACCGTTGGAAACAGTTCTGTGGTGTAGACTTTATAGATCATCCAAACGAAGCCTGTTTCAACACCATATCCTCAAATTCATGAATATTAAGGTGCAAAAATGCGCGAAACTATTCAAGGAAATCTCAAATTATTGACCTTAAAAACAATCTGTAGCCAATTTTAAAACCGATACGTTTAATAATGATCATGACAAAACCAATCCGAGAAATAACAATCACTAACCGATTAGTGCACAAACGGTTGCGATTGTATGATATTCATCAAATTTCCCAACTGCGTCCAGAGCGAACATTATCAAGAAGCACACGGAAACCGTACCTGCAAAGTCGATTCTCTAAAGAATGAGATTATTCGAAGTGATCAAAGCAAACGCTGAGCTGGAAATCTAGAAAAGCATTGAAGAAGTCTGAACAGCACGTCTTCGCCCGAGCGAAAAGTCATCAAGCATCCGGGACATCGAAAATGCTGTACCGCAATTGTACTCGATCCTCGTGAGGATTTCAAAGGAGTGATCTGAATGTTGCAGAGATAGCTCTCGTATAGCATCTCCGATAATAATCGTCAGGTCTACTTCTTTGATCTAACTACATTCCTGGTTGGAATGTTGTGAACAAGTACCATAAGTTTGAGATTTTGAACGTCGTTAAGTGAGAGACTAGCCTTGTGTAAGCACAAGAAAAGGTTTTCGACCCAATCTTTTGATGCGATGCTCCAAGTATATGGCCGCAAACGGTGTCCATACTTTAATTGCGCCCATATATGATACATTCAGCATGGGATTGCCACTCTAAAACCATCAATTGTCATTCCTTGTTACCTTTATAATGATATCGCAACACCACATCAGTTCCAGATAACAATTTTCCGTCCACCTTATTATTCTTAGTATCGAATCAACTCTGAGATCAATCAGAAAAAATCCAATGTTTCCCACCAAATAAACTCGCTAAATGGATTGAAAATATATGCGACCCTACGAAAACTAACCAAATCATGGATATTGAACAAGAGTATTGTGCTGATGATATTCATACCGATCCCGGTGATTATTTGTGATATTGAATACCTCAACAAATTTACATTTCTGAACAGATCAATCACACTGTAGTGTTTCGTAGTCATTTCACTGAAATCAAATTTGATTCCATCAGAAGTTTTAAGCTGTCATCGTTTGAAATTTATTCAAGACAATTTTTTGCAAAAACCTTATCTAATAAGCGTACTCTAATCTGTCTGTTTACTTAACAAGCAAAAAAAACAGCATTCTTCAAGGCACGATCGATGCTTTGGAATTGGAAACGGCAAGTCAATTGGATATTGCAAAAAATTCATTTCATAACGGGCTTATTGAACAGTAACCAGCCTGTCTTCAAGAAGTTCAGATTGAGTAGCACGAATATCTTCCTTGGTGAATCTGATTGAAGTGCCATTGAACTTTGCGATTTTGTTCATTGTTGATGCGGCCGAAAATTTGTGAAAATAGAAAAATTAATCAAAATCAAGTTTGTTCGCTCCAATGAGGCATTGAAACGCACACAAAACAAAGGTGTTCTTACGAGTTAGATGAGTCGAATGCTCATGAGTTTCACGCAAACACACATCATCTTAACGCAGTTCTCAAGGTACAATCCAAAATTGTGATAACTTACTTCGTTGAATTTGCAACGTTCAGCAAAATAACGAGGGCTTTCCTCCAGCCAGAACATCATCGGTATAACTGGTAAGAGCATTGCATTCACTATGAATAGATAGATTCGCCAGTTCCCTATCACATATGCTAAGATTCCAGCAATCTGAAAAATAAATTCTGCAAATAATTCCACTGAACCAACCGGTATACCATTACAATCGATATGCCTGAGCCTGAATCAGTAGGTGAATATTCAGCTGCTGCTCAGTTATGTTTATGTGAACCACATTTCAAGATCGTTTATGATATCTAGCCTGAGAACTTCACCAATGGGGTATCGATTGATCAAATTGATCAAGCGATAATCACCAAATGCGCACACTTAAATTCTCCTTAACAACGAGTGATTTCTTCCAAATTCCTCGGCAAATAGCTAATTCTTCCAATGAATCTATTTCAATGAGAGTTTTAATCCGAATTACATGGTTGTACTCACAATATAACCAGCAGACCACTGGAAAGCGTATGTTTGCACCAAACGATACTCTGAATAAACAGATTCCAGAATCAATGACATTGCAGTTGCCGTGAAGATCGGTCCTACGAAACGATTCAAGACCGCGACGGCTATGTAGAACGGCCAACTGAAATGAAATTGCTCATGGAGCTGTTTCAAACACTCGATAATAAAATCTCCACCAAAATTGCTCAATCTCAACAAATCACTTTTGGTTCATCTGATTTTTTTTCCTTTGGCCTCTGAGCTTTTTTTTTCTGGGAATAAGTTTCATATCAGGATCGTCATCTAGAATGTAAGGATTCAATGGAAGCAGTCAATCGACAAGTTTCAGTTGCAGATTACTAATCATTGACAAGATTGCCGGCCGCTAACCTCGGGGCTAGCGATTCAGCAATTCCACAGCACATCTCAATCGTGATGCCAGCAATCATCAGCCACTTACGACCAAAGTGATCGGAAATATGGCCAGCCAAGAAATTCCCGCTGAGCGTAACGATTGGAAGAATGGAGGCAATCGTCGAGAAGAGATGATCTTGCTGGCACACAAACTGCCAATGAGTGAATTCAACGAATTACAGTTTACAAACTCTGCGAAAATTACTGTGAAAATTTTTTGGCTTCCATGAATTACACTAATTAAGTGCAATTCGCTTACAAAACATTAACATCGAAGGTAGATTGATGCAGAACAAATTGAATTGGAACCTCGAATTCCTCGTACATACTGTACCAAAAATTTGTGCTCGTCAAATTTGTGCATTTTGAAATGTGCTCGCAGACCGTGGATGGCTCTTTTCTGACTTGTTTGAATGTGAAATTGAACTTCAAATCCTGAAAAACGAAAAAAAAAACACAAACGATTGCTGCATTTTAGAAGAAGTGAATGAGATTTTCAGTTAAAATTTTGGTTTTTATTGTGAATAATCACTGAAATTACCTGATCATTACATACGTAGTTGGGTGCAAGTCCACCGAGACTGAAGAAACCTCCGACAACATTTGCGCCTTGTGATATGCTAATGTACTGAACAACAGCGAAGAAAAACAACTGCAATACGTGAAATTGATGAAACAGTCACGCATCCTTCAGAAATATTCTCATATCAAGGTGTATCATCAAGTGATATTCTATTTGCACAAAATTCCACTACTTACTCATATGATGCATAATATCATATCATATTAGATCGTCAGTTCACTGCATTTACTTACACATCATGAGTTCATCATGTTTTTGATAACGTGAGATTGAGTGGCGACTCTTCTTAAATTAGATGAGATCTATCAATTTCATCAATGAATCAAGATCAAGAATTAGTCATGATCTGCGTCCTCTCACGGTCGATAAATAAGAAACACGCTAGCAGGAACTCAGATTGACACACAATTGATACACACAGCAAAATGAAAAAGAAAAGTAGAAGCAATCTCTTAAGATAATCCAGCGAATCGTGTGATAATGCTATAAATCACCTGATATCGCCCATATTTCTTGATTTTTTTGAAGAGATCATCAAATGTGATCAACGTCGATACGTTGGAGTGTGCATTCATTGCTAGTTGAGTTGCTTTTACTAAGCAAACGATGATACTGAATAGCGTCGTGATAAGCGCATCAATGATGCGATAATAAAAGCGTTTTATATCATACCAATACAACCATTATCAGTAAAAACAATAATGACCATATTGCGTTGAAAACTTTCTCTCAGAATCATTCATTCCTTTTGCTATATTTCTGCGCTCAAAACAAATCTGCGCGTTTCACAGTGCTCAAAAATATCAGGTTGAGTGTTAATCATGCAAGGGAATTGTCAAAAGTATTACTCCTAAGGCGTTTGCATGCTCAGACTTTCTCAGTATCAGCTATCTCACGAATTTCTTTATAGCGTCGGGCTAATGAGTTTTTCGATTAGCAAAAAACTACACGTGTTGCTGATGGACTCCAGTAGTGCAGATGAATTCCCAAGTGATTATCACATCCTTGGGCGAATGTATTGTACCTCTCATTGTGGGATATATTTGCTCTCTGTGTCAAGCATCGTTCATTGCTGAAATTTAAAAAAAAATCCATGGAGCACAAACTCTGTGCGATTCCTCACCAAGAAGTCAACTTTAATCATTTCATGATATCTCTTTGATTGCTCGTTTGCGTACGATAGATGATGCTGAGCTACAAGAAGGCACCAACAGTGTCCTAGAAAACGGCCAATTTTAGCTTCTAAGAAGTACATCTGTTCAGCTGAGTGCTTTCGAGCAAGCTGGAGTTGTAGTTGTTGAAGAGAATCATTCAACGCTGCGATATTCACATGGAACGGATTGTAGGGTTTCACAAAATCAAGATATGTTCGATCCATTGAAAAATTTAGTTGCAATTTGGCGCAGCTCTTCAGACTAATGTGATCGTCTTTTGAAAGCAAATAATATATGCTCGCCTCCCCTCATTAACACGATGATTTCGTCAGTCTACAGCTTCTTTCAAGAAACATTGAATTATACGTTCAGTTGAGAGCTGCTATTGGTAATAGTTTCAACAATTGCTCCTTTTGATAATCCTCAATCTAGATTCTGCTCAAATTTTTTTCAAGTTTGCTCCAAAAAAAATTTATTTCATGCATTCCGGTTTAATGCGTGCTAAACTCTTCATGATCAATTAATTCTTTCATTCCGTCCGATTCACCATTCCACAAATCCACTCATTTGCACTTTCACATTCTGAAAAGCAGGCACGAGACAATGGTGGACGAAAATGCGACGAAAAACTGCGAAAAGAATTCAGGCTTTTCGAATTTCTCAAAATCACGCAATCTCGGACTATTTTTCCTGTTGATTATATTCTCAAATGACGTTATCTCTTACGGTTTTCAGAGTGACGAATTTGTTTCAGATGAATGCACGAATGAATTTAGTATAACAAAGTACTTCGGGGCTTATTCATCGTTTTGTTGTGTGGTTGAAGTGACTGGCTGAACTGATTCATTTCATCAGAATCATGTATTCTTTGAAGACTGCGTTTACCATCCTGATTAGGTGGGCATTCATGCGTGATGCACTAGTGAAATGAACTTAATATCGGAAAAACGGAAGCATCAATTCAACTCTCATCACCATGACACCGTCATTCATGTGAGAATTTTGAATTATCGTTTTTTTGTTTGGAAAAGTTTAATTTTATAATCGTTGCCTTAGTGCCTAATATTGTTATTTTGTAAACGGTGACAGAGCCAGGATTGCTTCCAGTTGGCAGGGGTGCAAAAGGGTGCGGTCCAAGAAAATAGCTGGATTTTGATCTCTTTTTCGCACTTTCTTTGCCGTTATCTTTCGTGCAATTTTTTAACCCACCCCACTCCGTTTTTTCATTCTCCTTCGCTGTTCTTCCTCCTTTTCTCCAGACTTTAATGAGGAAGGATGCACATTCCCCGCACCCTTTTTCCTCTTTGCTCATACCACTGGTTGTCTACCTCAGAATGTGATCGAAAAGATCACATGATGAATTCTAAAAAGTATTGATCCTGTTTCATGGAACCTTCCTGGTGAATATATTTTGCTGGTGTGAACAACGTTCGGTTATTCGCCAAAACAACAACACCAACTTGCTTAAGGTGTTGCAGTTGGTCATGTTGCTAGCAAATAACTTGGGTAATGTGCTTGTATTGCTGCATAAGATCCGTCGCGAATGCTATATTTATATGCAGTTCATCCAATTAGTAAAAAAAAAACTACCGATATCGTATCATTAAATTACTAGGTTGTCGTAATGCTTTCACTCTATAATTGAATGCCACTGCCGTGATCGGTTGCAGTCATGTTCTTTCATCTTGTCTTGCAAAGAATATTTCAAATTGCTCAGCGATCTTATTTAATCAGCAAATCCAACTCATTACGAGTTTATGCCTCTCTGTTATTACTAATATCACTAATATTACATTCTTCCTTCCTTGGCATTCTTCTTTCCGCGCAGCTAACGATAATAGCGTTTGGAATCATCTGTCTTCATGAATTCTGAACTTGAATGCTCAGCGATCATCACCACTATAATTAGAGATTTATTAGGTACGACAACGTGTAATATAGCGACACCGATAATGCTCTATTGATGACGATTCATCCAAAAACATTTACAGTTTCTGAGCAATTCAAACTACTCCGCAATAGGCAATGTATAGTGTTGATAATGTACTCATCTCAAATCATGCGCATTAATCATTCCCAGCTCATTCATATGCTGTAGTATTTGTTGTTCACCATCGAAGCGGTAATAAAAAGATGAATCGTTAGTATATGAGGGTCGGAGACGGGGGCTTATTCGCCCGAGGAATGTTCATTTGTTCCACTTAGCAGGCAAGCACAAGCAAATCTTAGTGAACCAGCTATAGGCAACAGTTCAACAAAAATACCGTGTAGTGATAGTTTTGCATTTGTTTGACCGAATATTTCCATTGTTCGTTATCACATTTGTTAAGAATTTTCATCATCCATATTTGAAAATATTGATATGAGCGTGCGGTTTTCAGAAAGCCGACAGCGAATCGAAAACCATTGGATGGAGTTAAGCCACTGCTCGACGATCCATTACACCTATGGTCATGTTCAAGCAGACGATGGAGCCGCCTCCAGCTGTACGTCCAAACATCCTAAAAACTGACACCTTTAATGCACACGTTCAATTCAAGCCTGAAATGTCACGCACATTTCGATTCATCTCGTTCAAAGTTTCATTCAGATTTTTTCAGCTCTTAACTTTTTTTTCGCCATCCCTTAACGCATTCTATTCAATCTGCCGAAAAAAAAACATTTCAGCGCGCCACTAAGAACCTTGGTGACAGTGTTGAATTCCATCACGCAGCATGCTTTTGCAATCGGGCACGCATATAAACGCACCTGATCACATGATAACTAACCAATAAATCCATCCTGCCCTTCAGAAATCGTCCACCTCCTTCATGGCTTCGTCTGTCGTCTTTGACAATTCCTATTTATGTAAACTTTCAGAATGAACGTTGCTTTCCATTGCTCATTAACGGTCTCACTGTAGTCAACTGAGATGTGACCAGAATAACGAGATGAAGTGAGATGAAATGTCGATGAGAACTACTGTTTTCATTTGTTGAGAATTATGTCGCACGTGATTTGTTGAATATGAAGCCTTTTCAAGACACATTTCCCAAGTTATTACTGTGGATGCATAAAGAGTCACTGTCGAAGTCCGTCCCTCTTTCCAGTGGCCTCATTCAAAGGTTCTCTTTCAATTGCTACATCCTAGGATCTTAGTTCAGTCCATCTAACTAAGCCGGTTCCTTCAGCAATTTCTACTCTGCTTCTGAAAACAACCTTCCGCGAATAACGAAAACCAAAGTCATACTCACACTTCGCATCCAACTGCAAGCTGCCGATGAGTATCTCATGAACATGGCTTTTCGTTCAGTTCCGAATTGCAAACCGTACGTCGTGCTTGGTACATCGACGTAAGATTTGTAATTCCAGTGATAATTTTCGACCACAGGTTCACAATTTTGGTCGTGCTCTCAAACAATTTTCGAAGTTATTGCTTCCATATCAGTGCGAGCTCACTATATGCGATAAAGCACCTTAAATCCGTACGTTTCTCAGCACATGATTGCCTATCATGAATTCCTGTGAATCGCTTAAAAATGAACTTTCTTGATGTATCATTGAGGCGATGCGCTTTCGGTTTTGATCTAAAAATCAGTCGTATCGATTGCTGTCGATACGACTGTTTTACTTTTTCAGTGCGTTATTTTGCTCACTGTTCTCAATTTTCACTCGTTGCACTCACAAAAAGCACTTCATTTCTAACGAACAAAATCATTTCCTCCTTTCTGATCGAATATTCAAAATCAACGTGAAATCAACCGGATGATTCAGCGAGTGCAATTATAATGTACGTTCAAGTGGCTTGCATCATCCGAAATCTTAAAAATCTTCTCGGGAGGCTTGAACGATTTTGAGTCGGCCATTTAAATTCTGGTATTTGCAACTAATTGTAACCGTCGAAGTGTCGTTCTCGATCTAGAAATGAATATGCATCATACAAGTGCGTAAACTTGAATTAACTATGAACTTTGCGGCGATTATCGAACAACTAAGTACTGTTCACTTCAGATTGACCATAAGTGAATTTTGGTCAAAAACTGTCAGTGATTATCGGACTGTCGTCGTTGTCTTCTGAATCTGTGCGGCCAAGCTTGCCTCACGAATAAGACTAACTTGGCAGAGCGCAGCGAGAAACTCTCAAGCACAAAGCCTCTAATTCTCCAAAATGAGGATCCTTCCCGGGTAATCAATTTCATTTAAAATCTCTCAAACATTATCACTGCTATCAATTGTCTCGTCCGAATTCATAATGCCCAGCCAAAAATTCACGAATTTGAGGTATCATCCACTGAAGGTTAGAATTCATTTCAGGTTGGATAGATCAAACCTGGATTATATTGCGAAAAAGTGTGAAACCCTCAACGAAACACTAAATCAACAAGATCTGGCGCTCGGTACTACATATATAGCAATTGGATTATTTTACGTCGTGAGTTGCCAGTCAAACTTCAATATCATAACGTTGTTTGCCTCATCATCTCGTTTTATCCTCTGTTGCAAACAAATAAGCCAAACGTTCCGACACATCCCGGAAAGTGGGGCTCAGTTTAGAGATTGGATCAAATTATCAGAACAATTGACCGCCTCCATAATTGGCCGACTGTCCGAGCGACTTGACTCGTCTCTGCTGTTGCCTTGAATAGCTATCATCGCTAGACGATAACTGCAAAGCTCATAATATTTAGGCACTTGTCGTTTCCTTACGGATGATTTACATATCCATTTCAGTCTCTGTACGTTCCGTGCATGATCGGCATTCTGAATCCGGCAAATTTCAAACTGCCTTGCTATAAGATAATGTCCGTAATGGGTTTCATCGATATTCTCACGTTATCACTCGGTATCATATCGGGTTTCTTCTCAGTTTTTGGTAGCTCTGCATGCAACGCGACTACTTTCATGATCATTTGTGGAAATTGTGTTATGGGTTCGTTCCTAATTTACATTCAGCCAACGGAATCACTGCTTTAGTTCTATGAAAACATATATAAAAGCTGTCAGTGTTCAGCTACATATTGAAATCACTTTAATAATCAGTCATTATTATCCATTTCGAGAATTCCAGTTTTAAAGGCATTTATTTTTCGTTTCTTCGGATCCAAGTGGGATTCTGCTCGGAATGAAGGCTTTTAAGACAGTTGGATGAAGTCATTGAATTGCACTGAGATGGCTTAGTTTCATCTGCTGAATCATCTTTCCATTTGACTGTGTACATGCAGGTTTCTGGACAACCTATTGTGCTGTTTCCATATATCTTGGCATCAACCGATGCGGCGATGTTTACGGTTCGGACTTTATGGAGGTAGTAGAAATCATTTGTTTGTTTCCTTTACAACTGACGAATTGATGAATCGAGAAATATGAAGTATTTAGTACCACAAATGTTGGGTGGTGATAATTCAGTTCAGTATCTTCACGCAAAGCAATCTTTATCTATGGAAGCACACAGTTTTTCAAGTTATGCTTTCGAATTGCATTTTCATTTGCATTTACTGCAGCTGTGGTAGAATATGACTGATCAGATCCGCCCTGCCATATTCATTCTTAAGAAAAAAAGAAAAAAAATTTAAAAAAATAAATCAGTTCAGTAGACTTTTATCCACGTGAATGTTCATTTTTTCCTCGATCATTGATGTACTGCATTAGGATTAACTAGCACAACTCTCGACAACATAAGCTGGACTGCTAAGTACAAAAAATGGATGCAATGTTGAGATTCACACCAGAGTCGCAGAAAATTTTTTTCAGACGATTTTCACTGGCTATCGCACATGGTTGTTTATGTTGATACCATTGTCCTTTGGAATATCAGTGCTACTGTTCGGACCTACAATGTACTATAATACTACTCTGGGAAGCTGGTTCTTCGGCTTGGATCCCAGTAAAGAACTTGTACGATATCATTTCAGCGTTATTATTATTATTGCTATTATTATCATCGTTAATGCTATTAATCATATCATTGCTTATGCAGTATTCCTGAACGCTGTCCGAATGGTGTTTGATGAATAATTTCCTTTCAAAATGAACTTTGATTCTCAAATCAAATCAGTGACTACGACTAGAATCCGATTAGATGAATTTTAGTTTGTGTGACTAATCTGTGGTGTTCAGGGTGGAAATATGCTGCAATTGTCCGTGAATAGCCTTGCAACGCTGATAATTTTATCGCAGTACGCAGCCATTACAATCAGACTATGTGTGATCACACGATCTGACGATGCTGGCACTAAATTGTCACCAGTGGCCAAGAAGGTATTGAATATGCATGATTATTAGTTTTCACTTCACTTTATCTTTATTTCTATCGCCTACGGTCATTACAAATGCTCGATGACGTATGCGATATAATTCCACAAAACAATACATTCAAAAATAAAACCACTACTACGTGCACAATTACACTTATGTGGTCATCGATGTTCCAGTAAAACTAATCATAATACAGTCGGTGATAAAACCGAGAGCACTATCACAACGTTCAACTGTCAAACTGCCGATAATTACCATTCAAAATGAACTTTCTCATGACAATTTAAGGTTCTACTGCAAACCTTCCTCATATCCTTACCGCTGCTGACTGCTTCTTCGATGTACATCCTCATTCAATTCATTCCAGTGCCACCAATGTTCACGATCATTCTCGAAATTACATGGCAGTCCTGTCACGGTTCGTCGGTTCTTTCACTTAAGTAGATTAACGGGCGATTACTCCTAACGCCACCTTGAAGTCGTTTCCACCGAACCTAATCAAATTCCATTCACTGCAAAATTGATTTCGTCACGGAAAAAACGTGATTCTGAACGAATTTCATGACAATATATAGAGATTGAACTCAGTTCGATGATTTCACTATCGGTTCAGTTTTATGTTGCAACACTAAGTAATTAGGGGTCGACATGGACCACAAGCTTTGGCACCAGTCAAAATCGCCACTTTGACGTTGGACGGTTTGAGATTAAATAAAATGAACTGCTGATTTTAGGTGGTATGGCCATAATATACCTTATTTTTAACAACTCGATGCGACCCAAAATTCTCGATTTACTTTGCTGTCATAAAAGTGAGTCAAACTGTTTTTGTATTATACTCGATCAAATTATTTCACTTTACTTTTATTTCAAATTCATTATTCGATTTTCATTTCGAGCATTCGTTTGCTGCGTTCACCCTTATATTCACTGCAAGAAACTTAACTCCATTATTGAAATTAGTCTTTCTAAGCAGTATATGGGTTAAGTACATTAGCTCTGATGTGCCATCAATAGTATTGCGTGACATTACTCAAAGAAAATACTTTGCTTAAAACATCATCTATAAGAATGGCTATTGTTAATGGCTGTTTAGCGATTGAACCAGCACGAATAGTTCACATTCATCATATGTTTCTCCAATAATATTTGCTAGTCACTGAAGGCATGCATTCACTTTTCATAGAAGAACATATTAAATCACAATGAGCAACCAACCAGCCATACGTGTCCATTATACTGAATGCGTGCCCTTGTCGACATGACTCGAAACCCGACAAATTTAAGGAGTGAAACACTTAGAAAAGCAACCGATAGGGGAAGTGATATTTTGCTGAAAGGAATTTTCTCATTTCTGCATTGTAGGCAAAATTCGAGTAAACATTTCGGTATTTACCCAAATTGAATTGAAAATAGTGAAGATAGCACCTGCATTAGATGCGTGGCTTACATCAATATCGAAACTCATCAAGAAACGCTCACAGGATCATTTAAGATGTAAGTTTTCAAATGATCTTGTGAATGAGTGAACTGAAACTGAAAACATCAATCGACAAAAACGATTCTGTTGATGATTGATTTAATATTGATGCATCCACGGCCACAACAACGCTAACATGACCGATTAGCTGACGTGCGATTTAGCTTTAATTCAGTGATGAATATTTCAGCAATGAAAAAACAAGTGATGCCACTACGTACAGCACATAGAACAACCACCATTCAAGTGAGATCGGTCTGTGCAGTTTAATCCTGGTCAACTCGGGCAAATACCAAATAGCAAAAACGACAAGGAAAGGCACTGAAAACACTCATTAGTCCGCAATATATTCTGCAAGGACTTAGTTGAAGCTCAACACTAATGAAAGTGATTTGATTGCTGCCCTAGGTCATAATCGCATTCAAATGTTCGTTGTGCTTACTATATATTAGTAGGTAATATGACATAGTATAATATGTATTAGTGTGTCATGTGCATAGTATATGTGATATTATGACATAGTATATAGGTGATCATATCTTTCAATCATATTCGATTAGCTATTGGAATAGATCTTCAACATTGTGGTGAATCTGTCTGTATCTGTTTATCCTGAGCACTCATTTCCTTTGTCCGTTCGTTCCGTATGTATTTTTCATGATTACCTTTATGTAATTGTATCATATTCAATCGTTCAGTTATGTGTCTGGTAAATTATAAGTTGTGCGTGCGTAATTGTTTATACACCGACAGCACCTCAATTAAAAAAAACACAAATCTCTCGCTTGATTGCATTAAATATGAGACATTTAAATTTCGTTATTCAGCGATTCTATTCAAGTTCATTTCGGTTGCTCAGCAATGGGCAAAATCAATTAGAAAAATTTGAAAAAGTTGAAAAGTAACGACGATATCATGTGTTCAGTGAAGTGCACATCTTGGACTTGAATCTCCTTTGTCCCCCATTCAATCGTCCACTTATTCCAATAAGTTTTTCTTCATTCATCCTTATGGATGCACCCGAATCAGATTATTCAACATTCTGCATTTGCATACAGCAAACCATTTGAAGTTTGTGTTGAATTCAACTATTGCAAATGCGATGAATTTGCTCAGAGAGAGTTTTATGATGGGATCATGTAAACTTACGGGCGTGATCAAACAACTAACAGTAATGAATCGAATCAATGACAACAATGGGAACAGCAATAAGCGTATCACGAATAAAAGCAATGATACATACGGTAATAATATTAAAGGTATTGTGATGAATTGTTACAGATAAAACAGACACCCTTAAGCTTGTTCATCGATTTCAATTGTATGCTGCTGTATTTATATTTTTGTTGGTGTTGTGTGAACAAATACATGAAAATAAAGGAAAAGATACGTTTAAACAATTGTTTGCGATCCGTGAAATCGTTTCGACGGAATCATTTCTATGAAATTCTCAAGCGCCATTGATAGAATATTTAATCATCAAACACGCTGCATTCCTACTTTACATCCATTCTTCATTGAAGCAATCATAATATCATGCAAATAAAAATAATCAAAATAAAAATGACAGCAATATCAATATTGATATTAATAGTAATAACACGAATAATACAAAGGATAAAACAATAAAAATGATTATATGGTTTATTCCATTGCGTAATGCTTCTTTCTTCCATATTCAATGAGACACCCACTTGAGAAAATATTTATTTGCAGACCGCAATTCTTTTGTGTAAGCACAATTGAATTGCAAATGGTGTCGTTTTCTGAACGGTATAAAATAGTGATTTTATAGATGAATCCTATCAGGTTGTTGAGTCGTTCTTCAATCTTCAGTCTACTCTAGTGATGCTCTTCCTGACCGTTCTAACATTTGTGTTGAGTGCAGTTGGTTAGTTGAGTTTCTCTTGAATTCATCGCTTAATTCACTCATATTTCATCCATTGCATATAACTTCACCAATTAGGGGAATCCTTCATAATCTAAACGTGATAACAACCCATATCGCTCGACGGAATACGTGAGAATGGTTGTATCGACATGATAGCTGTTCACCGAGCTGACAAATCGAATCCCACCTTGAGATAAGCTGTTCAGCTCAAAAATCATTCAGATCGATAACGCTGCGGTATTGACCTGAAAGCTTTCAAGCGTCCTAAACGACATTTTAAAGAGCTAAATGTTCATTCTTTATTCAATCCTTAAATTCAATTTGATCAGCTACCAGAAGATCATAGCTCCATTTTACCGTTCCTGTGTCCGCTTTATCCTAATTCAGTTGGTGACATATTCAGGTGAGCTAACACCTCAACAATATAATCTGCTTGAAGAGTTTATTTCAGTTTGCACACAGCAACAACAATGCGCAAATTCGAAAATATCTGATGAAGTGCGCGCGGTGACCGAAGATGAGCACAATAAGCTGAGATCAATTCTTGCATTCGGCCATGCAAAAACAAAGGGTGGTGGTTTTGCACCGTCTGGAAAGAATATCTATAAGTTGGTTAGTGCTTGCACGATTGTGATAGTGATGCGGCAATGACAATAATGAGCATGACTTCAGATGCATTACTAATAACAGCAGTCATCATGACACCAATAATGATAATGATAACGCTAGTGGTGTCCATAATGATGTTTCGATTGTCGTATTCAGAGTTGGGACTGTAAGCTGGAGAATCAGTCGCAAGTCTGGGCGGATCGATGTGTCTTCGAGCATTCTACGGACGAATTTCGTCACGGCGCTGGCGAGAATCTCTATCAGTACTGGACCGGTGGCAACATGGCATCTAACGGTCGCCATTCATCATTGACATCTTACGTTTTAACATGAGCAACCTACGATAGATAGTTTCTCCGGGTCAACTTCATCGAAATCGTGACTTGTTGACGAAAATCTTTCGTTATAGATGAATGTTGCAGCAATGCTCTTGCCCAATCAAAATAAAGCATACATATAAAATTGTTGAAGTCCAAGTTCTGCTGAAATTCTTCCATAGAAATACAGCCGAGGGACACCTGTTCAAGATCTACAATGGGAGAGCCGAAATGAGCATTTGTTGTTTCGTTTTAGAGAAGCTGATGGAGTCCGCAATGCAAGCATGGTGGAATGAGCTGAAAGAGTACGGCATCTCGAATGCGGATAATATTATGACTGTTGAGGTATTCAATCAAGGCGTTGGTCACTTCACACAGGTGAATTTGCTTATTATCTTTGGTATTCAAACGAATTCTTAACAATTCCTGAATGTTACCCATTTATAGCAAAATTCTAAAACTTTCACTGATTGAAACGATGCTTGATCTTCCAAATTATCATTTGTATGTGGTTAAATCTTTAACTTACGCTTAGTTGTTGTTCGCTTAACGTGCTCTCTGAACTGTTTCAACTCAACTTGATGGATAATAACTCTTCTTGATGTTTCGCTTGGAATTCTGCTCACTCTGCCACACTTTCAGTAGTTCGTCACTTCACCGTTCAAAATATCGTTCAAATTCTCAACAAACTCTTTGCATTTTGCAGATGGCTTGGGGCGATACGACGAAAGTCGGTTGTGGCATTGCGAGGAATTGCGGTAAAGCTGGCGAGGGATGGAATTCGGCACTTGTTGTTTGTCAATACTTGAAAGCGTACGTGAACATCTCATTCGTGTGTCTTTCAACTTTCCATATGATGAGAACCTTCCGGTATTCTCACCGACCAAATTCAAGTTAATCTAGCACGTTTGCGTCCTTGGTAAGATTCATGAAGAAAGAAGTTAAATGTTTCAGTGGCAACTATATCAACGAGCCAATCTATGAACTGGGTGATCCATGCAAAGTGGACGCTGACTGTACGACTTTCTCGAACTCGGTCTGCTTGGCTTCCGAGGGACTGTGTGACAAAGATGAAGGGAATCAGAAAAGCAAGCTCAAGACGGCAATCGCCGACTCCAGCAAAATGCCTCCTTGTGTGATACGAATGCATTGATACATTTTTCAACGCTGAAATTCATATACATCAACCATCATATTATCCCAATTAACTCAGTATTACAATACAGTCTGAACATAATTTATCATAGCAGAAGATTCAAAAAATTTCGCGAGATATGATGAGTTTGGAGGGATCGTGGTACGGTGCAGTGGTTTATTGTTCGAATTTACATATGATCACCATATTGATTTGCAAAGTATTTGTTTTAATCGGTATTTTATCAGTCACATACATATACACAGTTCAAACTTGCATAGTGATACATTTAAAAACTTGAGAAGTCATTTGCAATCAGTCGTCATATGATATCGTGAATGAAACAATTAGTGAACAAATTTTAAGAGATATCATGTAGTATTTTGTAATCATGCCTACAAATAAGCGTACAGAATGATACAAACCTCCTTACCCTTCAATGTTGCAAATGACCAACGACTTCTTGATAAAACGATAACATTCTTAAAATATTGTTCCTACGGAAAATTTAAAACAGTTCCAAAGCCATGTAGAATGAGTGAAACATACCATTATACGAGAAAATACTTTCACAATTCATGCGCATTATGTTATATTAACGCAGAAATTTATCGTGGCGATGCTCCATGCAGTCCACGGAACGTCCGTTGACTTTCACGCAATCCGAGTTGATATTTAAATTGTTTCGTTGGAAAATCATCTGCATATCAAATGTCAAATTGCTCCCCAATAATAAAATCTGAATTTGTTGAATACATAGAGTATACATTTCGTGCTCCAAAAATATAGACCAATATGTTACTATTGAGAATTATGAGAAACGGTCAGAATTTCAGCACCTTCGTCATAATTCTGCCTATTCAAATATGATGGAAGTTTTCGGTGACTTGCTGGCATTCAGACATATGACATATGACTGCTTTCTAAAAATGTAAAGGTTGCCGAGCAAATTTTCCCTTACGACGAGTTACAGCTATTTTTCTGATGCTAGAGGGGTTGGCACATTCAAACCTACAGTACTCTCAGCTTTGACCAATGACATATCAAATTGTTCACACCAGTCCATCGAGCACAATCTCTGCATTCAGAAAGGTATATATCATGCCGAGCGATTTTGCTTAATTGAGAAGATATAGCTATTTTATTAAAGCTATCATCTCAGCTGGCGCAATGGTGCTCATTTGTATGCATTTCATCACGATAGATCAATAGGTATTATACATTACTAAAGAAATATTGGTTTGACACGTTCAAGCCTAGTGTCTTCTCAGGTTTGCCCAGCAACATATCGATATTTATACATCATTCGATTGCGCAGAATCTCTGCTTTCTAAAATTGTAAAGGTTGCCGAGCAAATTTTCCCTTACGACGAGTTACAGCTATTTTTCTGATGCTAGAGGGGTTGGCACATTCAAACCTACAGTACTCTCAGCTTTGACCAATAACATATCAAATTGTTCACACCAGTCGATCGAGCAGAATCTCTGCATTCAGAAAAGTATATATCATGTCGAGCGATTTTGCTTAATTGAGAAGATATAGCTATTTTATTAAAGCTATCATCTCAGCTGGCGCAATGGTGCTCATTTGTATGCATTTGATCACGATAGATCAATAGGTATTATACATTACTAAAGAAATATTGGTTTGACACGTTCAAGCCTAGTGTCTTCTCAGGTTTGCCCAGCAACATATCGATATTTATACATCATTCGATTGCGCAGAATCTCTGCTTTCTAAAATTGTAAAGGTTGCCGAGCAAATTTTCCCTTACGACGAGTTACAGCTATTTTTCTGATGCTAGAGGGGTTGGCACATTCAAACCTACAGTACTCTCAGCTTTGACCAATAACATATCAAATTGTTCACACCAGTCGATCGAGCAGAATCTCTGCATTCAGAAAAGTATATATCATGTCGAGCGATTTTGCTTAATTGAGAAGATATAGCTATTTTATTAAAGCTATCATCTCAGCTGGCGCAATGGTGCTCATTTGCATGCATTTGATCACGATAGATCAATAGGTATTATACATTACTAAAGAAATATTGGTTTGACACGTTAAAGCCTAGTGTCTTCTCAGGTTTGCCCAGCAACATATCGATATTTATACATCATTCGATTGCGCAGAATCTCTGCTTTCTAAAATTGTAAAGGTTGCCGAGCAAATTTTCCCTTACGACGAGTTACAGCTATTTTTCTGATGCTAGAGGGGTTGGCACATTCAAACCTACAGTACTCTCAGCTTTGACCAGTAACATATCAATTTCTTCACACCAGTCCATCGAGCAGAATCTCTGCATTCAGAAAAGTATATATCATGTCGAGCGATTTTGCTTAATTGAGAAGATATAGCTATTTTATTAAAGCTATCATCTCAGCTGGCGCAATGGTGCTCATTTGTATGCATTTGATCACGATAGATCAATAGGTATTATACATTACTAAAGAAATATTGGTTTGACACGTTCAAGCCTAGTGTCTTCTCAGGTTTGCCCAGCAACATATCGATATTTATACATCATTCGATTGCGCAGAATCTCTGCTTTCTAAAATTGTAAAGGTTGCCGAGCAAATTTTCCCTTACGACGAGTTACAGCTATTTTTCTGATGCTAGAGGGGTTGGCACATTCAAACCTACAGTACTCTCAGCTTTGACCAGTAACATATCAATTTCTTCACACCAGTCCATCGAGCAGAATCTCTGCATTCAGAAAAGTATATATCATGTCGAGCGATTTTGCTTAATTGAGAAGATATAGCTATTTTATTAAAGCTATCATCTCAGCTGGCGCAATGGTGCTCATTTGTATGCATTTGATCACGATAGATCAATAGGTATTATACATTACTAAAGAAATATTGGTTTGACACGTTCAAGCCTAGTGTCTTCTCAGGTTTGCCCAGCAACATATCGATATTTATACATCATTCGATTGCGCAGAATCTCTGCTTTCTAAAATTGTAAAGGTTGCCGAGCAAATTTTCCCTTACGACGAGTTACAGCTATTTTTCTGATGCTAGAGGGGTTGGCACATTCAAACCTACAGTACTCTCAGCTTTGACCAGTAACATATCAATTTCTTCACACCAGTCCATCGAGCAGAATCTCTGCATTCAGAAAAGTATATATCATGTCGAGCGATTTTGCTTAATTGAGAAGATATAGCTATTTTATTAAAGCTATCATCTCAGCTGGCGCAATGGTGCTCATTTGTATGCATTTGATCACGATAGATCAATAGGTATTATACATTACTAAAGAAATATTGGTTTGACACGTTCAAGCCTAGTGTCTTCTCAGGTTTGCCCAGCAACATATCGATATTTATACATCATTCGATTGCGCAGAATCTCTGCTTTCTAAAATTGTAAAGGTTGCCGAGCAAATTTTCCCTTACGACGAGTTACAGCTATTTTTCTGATGCTAGAGGGGTTGGCACATTCAAACCTACAGTACTCTCAGCTTTGACCAGTAACATATCAATTTCTTCACACCAGTCCATCGAGCAGAATCTCTGCATTCAGAAAAGTATATATCATGTCGAGCGATTTTGCTTAATTGAGAAGATATAGCTATTTTATTAAAGCTATCATCTCAGCTGGCGCAATGGTGCTCATTTGTATGCATTTGATCACGATAGATCAATAGGTATTATACATTACTAAAGAAATATTGGTTTGACACGTTCAAGCCTAGTGTCTTCTCAGGTTTGCCCAGCAACATATCGATATTTATACATCATTCGATTGCGCAGAATCTCTGCTTTCTAAAATTGTAAAGTTTGCCGAGCAAATTATCCCTTACGACGAGTTACAGCTATTTTTCTGATGCTAGAGGGGTTGGCACATTCAAACCTACAGTACTCTCAGCTTTGACCAGTAACATATCAATTTCTTCACACCAGTCCATCGAGCAGAATCTCTGCATTCAGAAAAGTATATATCATGTCGAGCGATTTTGCTTAATTGAGAAGATATAGCTATTTTATTAAAGCTATCATCTCAGCTGGCGCAATGGTGCTCATTTGTATGCATTTGATCACGATAGATCAATAGGTATTATACATTACTAAAGAAATATTGGTTTGACACGTTCAAGCCTAGTGTCTTCTCAGGTTTGCCCAGCAACATATCGATATTTATACATCATTCGATTGCGCAGAATCTCTGCTTTCTAAAATTGTAAAGGTTGCCGAGCAAATTTTCCCTTACGACGAGTTACAGCTATTTTTCTGATGCTAGAGGGGTTGGCACATTCAAACCTACAATACTCTCAGCTTTGACCAGTAACATATCAATTTCTTCACACCAGTCCATCGAGCAGAATCTCTGCATTCAGAAAAGTATATATCATGTCGAGCGATTTTGCTTAATTGAGAAGATATAGCTATTTTATTAAAGCTATCATCTCAGCTGGCGCAATGGTGCTCATTTGTATGCATTTGATCACGATAGATCAATAGGTATTATACATTACTAAAGAAATATTGGTTTGACACGTTCAAGCCTAGTGTCTTCTCAGGTTTGCCCAGCAACATATCGATATTTATACATCATTCGATTGCGCAGAATCTCTGCTTTCTAAAATTGTAAAGGTTGCCGAGCAAATTTTCCCTTACGACGAGTTACAGCTATTTTTCTGATGCTAGAGGGGTTGGCACATTCAAACCTACAGTACTCTCAGCTTTGACCAGTAACATATCAATTTCTTCACACCAGTCCATCGAGCAGAATCTCTGCATTCAGAAAAGTATATATCATGTCGAGCGATTTTGCTTAATTGAGAAGATATAGCTATTTTATTAAAGCTATCATCTCAGCTGGCGCAATGGTGCTCATTTGTATGCATTTGATCACGATAGATCAATAGGTATTATACATTACTAAAGAAATATTGGTTTGACACGTTCAAGCCTAGTGTCTTCTCAGGTTTGCCCAGCAACATATCGATATTTATACATCATTCGATTGCGCAGAATCTCTGCTTTCTAAAATTGTAAAGGTTGCCGAGCAAATTTTCCCTTACGACGAGTTACAGCTATTTTTCTGATGCTAGAGGGGTTGGCACATTCAAACCTACAGTACTCTCAGCTTTGACCAGTAACATATCAATTTCTTCACACCAGTCCATCGAGCAGAATCTCTGCATTCAGAAAAGTATATATCATGTCGAGCGATTTTGCTTAATTGAGAAGATATAGCTATTTTATTAAAGCTATCATCTCAGCTGGCGCAATGGTGCTCATTTGTATGCATTTGATCACGATAGATCAATAGGTATTATACATTACTAAAGAAATATTGGTTTGACACGTTCAAGCCTAGTGTCTTCTCAGGTTTGCCCAGCAACATATCGATATTTATACATCATTCGATTGCGCAGAATCTCTGCTTTCTAAAATTGTAAAGGTTGCCGAGCAAATTTTCCCTTACGACGAGTTACAGCTATTTTTCTGATGCTAGAGGGGTTGGCACATTCAAACCTACAGTACTCTCAGCTTTGACCAATAACATATCAAATTGTTCACACCAGTCGATCGAGCAGAATCTCTGCATTCAGAAAAGTATATATCATGTCGAGCGATTTTGCTTAATTGAGAAGATATAGCTATTTTATTAAAGCTATCATCTCAGCTGGCGCAATGGTGCTCATTTGTATGCATTTGATCACGATAGATCAATAGGTATTATACATTACTAAAGAAATATTGGTTTGACACGTTCA